>CAUYQG010002394.1:0-23329 GCA_963574415.1 Tarsius wallacei
CATTTTTACTGGAGTTAGGTGGTTTCTCAATGTGGTTTTGATTGGCATTTCTCTGATGATTAGTGAGGCTGAGCATTTCTTCACATGACTGTTGGCTGCTTGTAGTCTTTTGAGAAGTATCTGATCATGCTTTTTGCACAATTTTTAATGGGTCTGTTATTTGTTGTTGTTATTGTTGTTGTTGTTGTTTGTTTGTTTTCCTTTCAGCGTGTTTGAGTTCATTGCAGATCCTGAATGTTAGGCTTTTGTCAGATATGCAGTTGGCAAATATTTTTTCCCAATCTGTGGGCTGTCTCCCCTGGTATTGGTACAAGAACAGGCATATAGACTAATGGAACAGGATAGAGATTCCAGAAGCAAAACTTCAATTTCTCAACTAACTCATCTTCAACAAAGCCTCTGACAACAACCAGTGGGGAGAAGAGAACCTAGTCAATAAATGGTGCTGAGGACACTGGCGGGCCACATGCAGAAAATTGAAACAGGATCCCTACCTATCACCATACACAAAAATCAACTCTAAATGAATCAAAGACCTAAATGTAAAAAACCCCAAACATTAAGACTCTTAGAAAATGCAGGCAACCCCCTTACGGAAATCGGAATAGGCAACCAATCCCTGATCGAAACCCTAAAAGCCCATGCCGTAACAGATAGGATAGACAAGTGGGACCTCATCAAACTGAAAAACTTCTGCAAAGCAAAAGAAACCATCAAGAGAGCAGGGAGACAGCCCACAGAATTGATGTATTTTAAAAGAGATACAAGGTAATTCCAGAGACCTGGCAAAGCTGGCAACTCCAGTTTTCCATATAGACCCCAAATCACCATAAGAAGGAGAGACACTGGTCCAAGTGAGGATCCCCATCCTAAGCAGTGAGAAGTTGCAGGTAGGGAGAGCTGCTGGTGGTGTCAGAGCCCACCCAGGGAGTGATCCTTTATAGCAAGATCTCAGTTTGGGCCTTTTGCCTAGAAGACAACAAGCTGAATTCCAGCCCTTAGTTAACAATGGAAGGTGTCAGATAAGGCTTACCCACACGTGCCACCTGCAGAGGGAAACTTGTGGGACCCTTAAAAAAAAGGCAAAGAGTTATAGAAGTATCTTCTTAATGCCAGAATTTCCCAAACTAGGGTATGTACTACTGGTTCCTGAGAGCTTATGCACAAAAATCTTTATTTTAATGATTATAATGTTATTGTATTTTGTATCAGAAAAGTTAATGATCAATATAATCCAGCCAATAATTTCATGGATATTATTTCTCAAGATGAGTCTGTTAGAAAACTATCACAAAAGTGACTTACTTGGTTTAAAATCCTTTTAATGAAAAACACAATGTAAATAATTAACAATTGATGTGTAAATATGGTCAAAATATGTGGTATGTGAAAGACATAAGCTCAGGTAATGTTGCTCCACACAATGTATGTATCTCTGAAAAGTATATACATTTTCAAATTTAATTGCTTTAAAACTTTCAGAGGTCACTCATTTTGAAAATCTCTATAATAAATCTTTTTGTAATTTGAATTACCACCATAATATAATCACTTTTTTTAGTGAATGCCTCAAAATGTCCCGTTTTGCCTTCAAGTTGCTCTAAGAGAAGGGCATATGCACTCCATTAAAGAATCCTAATGTAGCGTTAGAGGGATTCCTAATGAGCTTCTGCACATTATAAGCATGGAAGGCACATTATGGTTCCTTTTTCTAATTAAAAAAAGTATGCACTTCATTTTTTTTAAGTATATGCAATTCGGGGAACTGTGGGTTTAGGGGCTGGTGAGGTATTTCAAAGAAAATTTTCGTATGTTTGAAAATATAATTTTATTCAGTAAATTGTAAAATAAAAAAGTTCAGCACAAGATATAAGTGAAGTTTGAGGTTTTTTATATGTATAGGCATGCATACTTTCACTTTTGTTTTTAGATAAAAATTACTGGGATCTTTTTATGCTTGAAAAACTGAGAGCTTCAATTTTTAAAAAAATCCATTAATTTTAGTTTCTTTCAAGGTCCAGAGGATTTTTTTACAGACTGCTGTTGAGATCAGATGGTCTCTAAAGAAATCAATTCAATTTCAATAGACGAGCTATGCTGTGTTGGGATTTTTTATATAATCCAATTGCTAAATGATGTCAGGGTTACTTTGATTTAAAAGAAGAAACGCAGATATCACTGTTCTCAAACCTCTCCGTTCTCACAAGATCAGCTGACCAAAAATCCTTCCCCAAGGAGAACGAATGTGTTTTCCATGATGAAGGAAAATCAACATTGATAAAATAATATCTGTATCAATATAGAATGTTATTTATTTGATGATTTCAAACATAGTACTAATGTCCTAACTGAATGCCAGGAGAGAAAGGATAAGGCTGTGTTGTTCCTGAAATGTCACTCAACTTCTAAGACTAAAGGTGCATCTTTAGCCTCAGGAACCCATAACTATACTCTCTGGATTAGGCAAAGAGCAAGAGAATAAGCTTACGAATAAAGACGGCCATCAGTAAATCTAAATCTAAAAATGTGTTTCTATTGCAAAGGGAAAGAGAAGTTAATTCTTGTTATTACAAAGCCTCCTAAATAAAAGTTATTATTACAAAGTCTCCTAGCTAAAAGTTTTTAATAGCTCAATTTGGCATACGCAATCAAATCTCTTTTATTGAATGTTGTTGTACTAGTTTATAAGAAATTAGATAAGAACAAAAAAGAAAAGGGTTGCTATTTCCCAGGTTGTTCAATTATAATTTCCATTAACAATGCTTCACCTTCTTCACCTCTGTCAGTCCTTCCCTCTCCACTGCAATGTATTTAATCAGTCTTGTTGCAAAAAGGCGCTTTCTAGAAGGCTCTTGATAGCTGTAACTTGTAATTTTGAAAATGTTTAGATCAGGTTTCACAAATTGGATTTCTTGGAACCCCAGTCCTTGATGATTGGAGACCTAAAATGGCCAAAAGACGCCTCTCAGACCCCTGTGTCTGAGACACAGTAGTTGAAGGAAAGACTCAGCTGCCTTTTGTTCAAACACATCTTGCCTAATGAGCCAAAGTTAGAATGTCTGGTATAAAAATGTAAAAAGAAGACCTATTTATATCTTTAATTGTCAATCAGTAAAAATTATACGAACAACACATGTTCATTATACACAAACATAAAATATAGATATGTCTATAGAATAAAGCCCCATTTAACCACCCAGAAAGAACTGCTGTCAAAAATTTGTTTATGGTTTTCCAGTGTTTTCCTAAGTACATATGTGTATATTCACACGTGCACACACACACCCAAACACACACACACACACACACACACACACACACACACACTTTTTACAAATGTGATCATGTCTACAGTTTTGCAGCTTAAATTAGTTCACTCAATACATGCTTTACAATTTTATCTTTAATTAAGGCTATGTGGTATTCTAAATACAAGTGTGTTGCAATATATCAATTAATCCTCTGTTACATATTTATGACCTTCAAAAGTTTCAATAGCTTGAAAAGTAATTTCATCAGGTTAGTGGTTCTAAGAAATAATTTATTGAAAGTTCAAAATTAAAAGGAAGGAAGCTATTTTCTCCCTCTTTTCTTTCCCAAGTTACTAAAACTATTTAACAACTTTAAAAAATCAGATATATTAGATATTGTTATTTTCAATTTATGCCCCATCTAGGTCCAAAAAGAATTAACAAAAAATATTTATGTTGTCCCTTATTACCTTTAAACTAGAAAGTGATCAATTTAAATTCAAAGGTTTCTTTATGAAATGTCCCCATGAGGGCACGTACTAGAGTTACCTAATCTCCCTTTCACTGAGGACCTCTTTTACTCATTCCCTTGGACAACATACATACTGCTTATGGACACCACGTTTTGAAAACTCCTATGTACCCAAACAAATGGTATTTATTAAGTGTTGGCATACTTTCTACTTCAATATTGAGTCAAGTTTTCATGAATAACCAATGGTTATCAGGGTTTCACAATAATATAAAGTCTTCAACCTACAGTGTGAAAAAGCAATGAAGCTAATGCTTGTGAAATGCTTTGCAGTGACCGCCAGCCTACAGATCTGATAACAGAGCCAGGAGTCCCAATTCCATTCCAGAAATGCCTATGAAGCCAATAACAGTCAAGCCAAGCTTTTTATCAGCATGCCAGTTTCACTAAGGAAGAGATGATACGTACATAATTCTCACCAAAAGCAAAAAAGCCTAATTTTTAAACATCCTGAAATAGTGAATAGTGCTCATAGACTATATTCCACCCACTTCATGTCCTCTTTTACTTCCTTAGTGGATGATAAGGATGAACCCATTGCTTACACCAACCCTTATTTCTTGGCATTCTAGATCTTACACAGACTGGATCCAAACTACCACTGAGCTCATTTTTCACTCTTCCCCTGCAAAGCACCTTATGTGCCAGCTCAATCTGACTGCTTGGCATTCCTGCATCTATACCAGCCTGGAGCCACAGCAAGTATTCCCACCTTTATACTTTTATTCCTGGGCTCCATTCATCAGAACGCCTTTCCCACCCCCACCTGTATTCTATGCCTGTATCCAAATTTCCATGTTTTTCAAGATCCACCACATAAATTTGAGGTAATTAACCATAGGTACTGCAAGTATTGCATGTTTGGATATCCGTAAGGCTTAGAACTTAGCAGTAGGGACTTCACAAGAGCTTTTGCATAAAAAGAATTTCTCCTTCCTCTAAATTGATATGACACTGTAGCACCTTTCCTCTACTCTTTTCTACTGTATCATAATAATTTATCTGCATCTCTTATCTTCATATTTGGGAACTCCGGTGCGATGGGTCTGTCTCCAATTCATCTTTGGGTCACCAGGGCAACTTACGATCTTTAGGGGCTGAATAGGTATTTGGCAAATCATCATATAATTAATTATTTTAGCTCTGCAAATCCTTCAAGGTGCCCTATGTGCTCCTAGGCTGGGATAATGGGATAGTGATGACTGGAGTCAAGAAGGCCTGAATTGGTAATTCTGGTTCTGGGTAGCCACAGGAATACCTATTCCCCATTTCAAGCCTTGAACTCAGGGTTGTCTTACTGATTAAAGGAAGGTAGCACATGTATGTTGCAGCTCAGTTCAGTCTCCACCTGAGCTCATCTCCCTTTCATTGAATGAGTTCCTCCTCCTTAATTCTCTATTATCAATCAGTTAGTGGTACCAATATCCACTGAAACTCTCTCCTTCAGCCCCCTGTCCTTGTAGGTCACTTGATCCTAATAATTTTGCATTCTAAATATTTCTTAGTTCTTTCCTTTTTGTTCCATTATCTACATCAGCCCCCATCCACGTCTCCCACCCCATCCTTTCTCATCAGGGCCACTGCAGTAGCCCCATTCACTTTCCTATGTGACACAAGCACCCTCTACCCAGATCCAACCACCATAGTGGTCTTTCCCAAATTGCCATTTTATTCATCTTCTTTGATTCTCCAGTGTCTCCTCATCACCTCCAGGGCACAAGTCAAGGTCTTCCCAAGGCATAGAGGGCCTTCCATGCTGAGCTTCCTGCCTACTTCTCAAGTTGCTCCTCGTGCTACTACCTGTCTCTAACTCTGTGGCTCAACTGGGTTAAACCGTAGTTTCCTAAACACACCAGATTATTTCTTGTCATTGGGCCTTTGATTAAGCTGTCCTCCTTGCCTGGGATGCCCCTTCCCTTGGCTAATTTCCATGAACACTTTCTTAGTTCAGATGCCATATCTCTTGGAAAGCTTCCTTGACTAGGCCCTTTCACAGGCTTGGCAAAATGTCCCTCTCCTATGCTCACTGTGCATATTTCTACCACAGCTGTAATAATTTTATATATTATAATCACCTATCTTTTCCACTAAAATGTGAACCTTGTAGATTAAGTACTGTTTTGTTTTTACTTCCATATCCCCAGTAGTTCTCAAGAGTCTGGCACAAAAACGAGCACTCAAAAACTACAATCTATATTACTCAGTCTCTACCCCAGAGTTTTGTCTTCTGTAATGCACTGCTTCACTGACTTACCTTGTTTTTTCTTTCCCAATAAAGGCTAGCTCTAAAGTAGTTAGACAAGAAGGATTTTAACAGAAGAAAAACATTAGATGTTGATTTTAAAGAATGGCAATGGAAAAACTGCAATCTGATAATTTTTGAGAACAGTTGGCAAGTTTTTAAAAGCTTATGAGAATTATAGGCAAGTGTACCTGAAACCCGTAACAGCTGGATGTGCTCTTGGGAAAATGCCATAAACATGAACTCTACTGTGTTTATAGAAATACAGTTAAAATTATATTTACATAGGCTGTTATGCTTTTCAAAGCTATTGCAGTGGACACTCATAATAACCTGATGAAATGGCCCCTGCCTACTCAACATTGCTGCTTTTATAGCTAGCTATCGGACATCTCAAATGCAACATGCACAAAACAAAGCTACCAATTTTCTCTCCCAAGCCTGCTCCCCCATAGTCTTCACCATAACAATGAACGGCAAATCTATTCTTTCAATTGCTTAGGTTAAAATTCTTAAACTCATTCTTCTCTTCTTTCTTTCTTTTACACCCCATATCAGAAAATTCTTTTAATGCTATATATTCAGACACAGACCATTTCTCACCACCTCTGCCACTGCTACCTAGGCCAAGACTTCTTCTCTTTCCTTTTCTTATATGATTGCAATAGTCTCCTACCTTATCTCTTTTCTGCTCTTAACCCATTTAATTTATTGAAAAGCAACAGTTAGAGTGATCTTTTTCCACTACATCAGTCTAATGATGTCACTCCTTTGCTCAATCCCTCCCACCCCCAGCGGTCCCTACTTTGACTCAAAGGCAAGCCTTAAAACCTTCTACCAATGCCCAGCTTCCATTATCATTTTGAACTCATGTGCTCCTACTTTTCACCTTGCTCATTCCACTATACTTGGCCTTCTTCTTTTGCTTTCTGTATTTCCCCCTGCTCCCACTTCAGGGTGTTTACCCTTATTCCTCCTGCTTGGAATGTTCTCCCTGCCACTCCCTTCACCTGCCTCCCAACCTCGGATATTTGCATACTCAGATCTTTACACAAATATCATCTTCTCAATAAGGTCTTCTCTGGCCACCCTACCTATGATAAATTGAAAAACACAGCAATAATATTTTGCAGTTCCTCTCATCAAGAGGTGGAAACTATTTCAGCATCTCTTGAATCTGAATTAATCTTGTGACTGGTTTGGACCAATAGAATGTGGTGGAAGTGATGCTTGTGAGTTTCAGAGCTGAGGCCTTATGAGTCTTTGCAACTTCTGCTTTGCTCTGTTGGGGTGCTTGGCTAGACACTGAAGGATGGAGAGCCCACATCAAGGGAGAGGCTTGGCAGACAGCCTGCATCAAGACCCCAGACACTTGAGTGAGACTGTCTTAGGTTCTCCAGTATCAGTCAAATTGCCAGATGACTGCTGTCATGTGAGTGATCCCAAGCAAGATCAGCAGACGAGTCTCAGCTAAACTCATTCCTAATTATTAACCCACAGAATTGTAAAAAATAACAAAAATACCTGTTGTTTTAAGCCACTAGGTTGGGGGAGACTTGTAGTATAGTAATAGATAATTGAAGCACCATTTAAAATTTCAATACTTTAATTATTTCTGTGTCTGTAACTACTAACTAGAATGTAAACTCTATGAGGGCAGAAAATGTTTTTTTGTTTTGTTCACTTCTGTATCTCTAGTGCCTAGTATAGTGCCAGTTAATAAATATTTGTTAAAAGAATAAATAGATAAATAAATAAGTATATGTTTATTTGGAAAGGGTCTTACACATCTTCCAGCATAGCCCTTTCTTTTCTTAGGTGGAAAAATGGAAACGTAGATTAAGTGACATTGTCAGGACTGGAACCTGGATCTTCTCACTCCAAGTATAACAAGTTCAATTTTCCACGTCTATACAATTTTTTCTGTATTGAGGTCCTTTCTGTATTAAGTAAAACTTTTAGGATTTCAAGTGCCAGAAACCCAGTTCACTCTAGCTTACTTAAACAAAGGAAGGATAGAATCTGTGGATTTATTACACTGGAAGTTCAGAATCTCTAGTTTTAGATATGGCTAGATCCAGGGGCTCAAATGACAGCAGCAAATGTAACTCTCCCTTCATTTATTGAACAAATTCTACTCACTACTAGGTTAATAACTCCAGAGAACAGGGCTGGCTCTTCCAGACTTGTAGGGTCACATCCAGTGCCCATTCCTAAGTCAATCATGTGGCCAGGGATAGCAAGGCAGAGGGTGCAAAGACTCCTTATCCAACTATGTATAGTTGGATAAAATATCCTTGTAAGGCTAGACCTGAGTTATGGGCCTATCCCTTTAGGTAAAGCTGGAGAGAAGCGGCAACTCCATCTTAATTGTAATGTATAGAATGGGTTCCTCTGGGAAAAGAGGGTTCTCTTACCAGGAAAATTGGTGTTAACCTGTTCTAGATCACTGAAACTCTAGGTGTTTACTTACATTCTGTTCATAGCACTGTTTGTACAATCTGTTTAACTATAGACAACAGAAAACATGAAACAGAAAACATGTAGATATAATTGATTTTTCCTTATAAAGATATAATTGATTTTTCCTTATAAAGAACGACCCGTAACAAAGCAGGAGACATTTCACATTGGACAAAAAAGCAGGCAGAGATTTCCAAGCTTACTTCCAGTCTCTTGCCTGGCTCCAACCAGTATTCTTCATGGTATGTTTAGAATGTAAAGATGAGGGTGAGGAGGAGGCTACAGTATTTGGAATCCATGTCGACAAGTATCCACAGCAACATCCAACCTGGAGTAAAAGTCAAAGTGTTTCAGGAGAGCCTGCCTTGAAGAGAGAGATGGGGGGAAAGCACTATATTTTATCAGAAAAAAATATCACCATGTTTAACAAAGATCTTAAGAACAAGTCAAAATGAGAATATACATTGTCCATTTATAGGGCAGAACTAAGATGAGAGAGGGAAATCAATATGCCTCAGCAATACTTAAGAGATTTTTTTTTTTATCAGGAAAATGATCTTAGGACCACTTTTGCTATTTTGAAATCCAGCCCAAGCACTTATGAATAGATGACCTTTTATATATTGCATTTTGCAGAGAACTACATATAGTTGGATAAAATATCTTGACCTAAAGGGGAAAAATGAAATAGAAAGAAAAATGATGCTTCCAGATTTTCAACCAAAAAGCAGTACGTGGCAGAAGAGAGAGTGTGGCGTCTGCAGACTTGGCCCAGTAGAGCATGCTGGCTGAAATGTCATTATCTGAAGGATTCTAGACATCTGCATTATTTTGCATGAGCTACTATCAGCAAGTGACTTAGGGCAGGATATGGAAACATTGTGGGTTTTTTTTCGTTTTTTTCATTTTTCATTTCTTAAAACGATCTTGTCCTGATTCTTGGATTCGCATGCTTTAGGGTGGGGAAGGAGTGCTACTGAAGAAAAAAGGTCACTGATTTCCCAAAGGTCAGAGGTTCTTTTTTTTTTTCCTTTTAAAGAATAGCTTTTCAGCTTGATATTATTTTAGTATTTACCACTCTGTATTGTCTTAGACCCTATCTTGGCAAAGGGCTTCCAAACAACTGCCACTTTTAGCTTTGCTGCCAAAAGGCGCCCTTTCACAATAAAGCATGCTGTGCTTTGGCAGGAAATCAATAAAGTGAAAATCTGTTCTCATCATCCATACATTTACCATCACAATCAACAATCAAAGGCAAGACCTGGGTTCTTTATCCACAGGCTCCAGCCTCCCAATTTTCTGCTATGAAAGGCAGCATAAATTAGAACCCTTGGTTCCTGTTAGCTGGGCTTAATGGGTATGATTTATGAACCATTAAATGAGGTTATGTAAATTGATCCTTAGCAGAATGCTAGCGCCCAGGTGACAGGTGCAGTGTGCTCGTCCACAAGGGTACTGCACAAATCAGATTTCAGTGACATTCAGTTTGAGGAAAGAGAAATATGTTGTCAACAAGGAAGTGATTTAAATAGTGCCCTGGGTTTGTCAGCAATTATGCCTTTCTTCTTAATTGCTGCAAACTATATAAATTCTAATAGGAAATAAATTAGTGATTTACCAGTTAATGACAAGGGGTATAAAGGAGAAGGGTTTAAATATTTTAAAAGCCATATTACCAGTGAGGCCATACACTTGGGTGATTTCACTTATGCTGTTAAAGTTGAAGAGATGCTTTAAAGCAAGAGTATAAACTTTGACACACAACAACGAAAATTACATTCATTGCAACAGAAAAGAAAACTGGATCTATGGAGAAAATGCACTTGCAGAATTGCTTCGCGTGTTCCGTGGAAATGGATGTCACTGGGGTTTCTATTTTTCATCACCGTTAACATCCTAAGCTTAAGACATATGGTCTTTGAAACCCACGTGCAAATAACTTGCTTTACCTTTTAAAAAGTTTTCATAAGTCTGGCCTCTGATCACCCAAGTAGAACACATGCATTTGTAAAAATATTATGAGAGTTAAGGTGGGTGATGTAGCCGATGCTGCAGAGCTTTTAGCTTGCCCGCCTTGCTTAGACAATAGGTAACAATAACAACATACTTTCCTCTGTACTCTTCACAGTGAAAGGAACAGGCTTTGTGTGTGCTGATGAGCCCCTCACTTTGAGTGTCCAAACTAAGGGTTCAGTTTAAAAAATGACAGACCTCTGGGGGTACATACATGAATTAATTTCACCAGCTTTGAAAATGAAAAAAAAAAAAAATCTCAAATCCATTTCTCCGACTTGGGTTTGCTGCCTCTAATCAAGAATGTGGTGGCCTTCTGAGAAAGGCTTCTCCTGGGAAAGTCAGTTCAATATCATCCCCGGCTTTTGTGTGAAGCTATTATTGTGCCTGTTTCCATGAGGGCTGACCCCGGTAAGAGGACACATATGGATGTGATAGTAATGTTCCCTGGTCCCTGGCCGAGCCTATTAGAGTTCTCAACAGGGGGTCTCTGCCACTCTTTTTAATAGTCATTTCTACTTCACAAGTGCAGTTGTTTATGGACAGGGGAGATGATTTGACCCACTGTGGTGCTATACGAAAGAATGACAATAGGGCAAAGATCAGATGCTTAAAGAAGTTTGTGACTATGGCCCCCTGGGAGAGGCTCTCCCTAGAAAAGGGAAATATCAAAATGCCATTTGTGAACTTAAGAACTGGGGCCTGAGAGGCCACGAGTGAAGAATTATACAGCCATTGACATCTATACATTATTTCAGTGCTACTGGGTAAAATAAGAAGGGTTCTGAAAAGTAGTTTTATAATCGATATCGGAAAGAGCACTTGGTGATCTTTGCAGCAGTAAAGGCCCATTGGTTGTTTCAAAGACTAGCATCACTATTTATCAAGCATGTGACTGTGGGCAACTTATTTTACCTCTTAAGGTCAGAAGGCGCAGCGACTCAGCCTGTAATCCCAGCACTTTGGGAGGCCAAGGCGAGAGGATTGCCTGAGGCCAGGGGGTTCGAGACCATCCTGGGCAACTTGGCGAGACCTTGTCTCTACAATGCATCACAAAAACTAGCCAGGCATGGTGGCGTGTCTGTAGTTCCAGCTACTTGGAAGGCTGAGGCAGAAGGATTGCCTAAGCCCAGCAGGTCGAGGCTGCGGTGGCCGTCAGGATGCCACTGCACTCCAGTCTGGGCAACAAGAATGAGACTCCAACTCAAAAAAAAAAAAATCAGAATAACAGCCCTATCTCACAGGATTCTGTGGTCAGGATTAAATAAAGGAATGCACAAAAGTACTGACGTACAGTAAGTGTTCAATATATGATAGTTTGAGGTATTGAAATATATATATAGGGGGACCCCAAAAAACTGAAATTATCCTTTGGAGGGCATTCCTCTTCCAAAAAAGGCTTTTCCCACTAGATAAGTGTTCTAGGAACCCATCAGCATCAATGTACCAATTAGTGTTGTGAGAGGCTGCGTTCTGCTTCAGTGAAATTTTTTTTTTTTTTTTAGATTCTTTCAAAACATTTGCCCATTTCATGATGGGTGATTTATACTGCGCTGAGTGGTCGGCAGTTTTTGACCAAAAAAGGCATGATCTCCATGCCACACCCTCCCTGTTCACCTGATTTTGCCCTGAGCAACATTTTTTTTGTTGTTTACTGATTGAAAAAAACCCTCAAAGGGAAACATTTTGCTAATGTGGAAGAAGTGAAACAAAAAATGGCAGAAGCATTCAAAAGCAGCAAAATAGATGAGCTCAAAAACTGTTTTGAACAGTGGAAAAAGCATCTCAGTAGATGTATTACATCAAGTGGAGAGTACTTTGAAGGTGACTGAAGCTTAAACATGTAAGGATAAATACACAATTTTTTATAAATAAACTCCAGATTTTTTGCTCTGCCCCATTGTATATGTAGAGAGAGATTGTTTGAGGTATTTATATATTGTAGAGAGAGATTTATATAGAGGGAGTTTGTTTGAGATACACACACACATTTATATACTACACAGTTATACAACAGGGATATGTTCTGAGAAATGTGTCGTTAGGCAATTTTGTTATGAGAACATCACAGAGTGTACTTACACAAACTTAGTTGGCATAGTCAACTACACACCTAGGCTGCACGGTCTAGCCTGTTGCCCTTAGGCTACAAATGTGTATGGTATGTTACCGTACTGAATACCATAGGCATTATCTAAACATATGTAAACATTGAACTACCACATTACAACAACTGTTATATCACTAGGTGGTGGAGATTTTTCAGCTCCATGATAGTCTTATGAGACCACTGTTGTCAATACAGTCCTTTGTTATGCTGCGCATGACTGTATACATATGTGGAGAGAGAGAGAAGGGGAGATGTTTTATTTGCTTTAGAACTCTGAGCTCCCTGCTCTCTAGATGTCTCTGCGCATGTAAGGATGTCCTTAATGCCAGGTCTACATGTTCCCCTCACCCAAACTAACTCAGCGCCATCCTTTGGCTCTCCCTTGCCTCCTGTCTGCCTCTTTGCAGAAATGGTATGTTGATCAAGAGTGTGATTCTGAGCCACATCAGAATTTTCATTCCAACTTCCCTACTTGTTAGTTTTATGACCTTGGGTGAGAAATGTCACCAACCTGTGCCTCAGAGTCAATCCTTGTAAAATGGGGATTAAAAAATAGTCCCTACTTCATGGGGTTGTTCTGAAGATTTAATGAGTTAACATATGTGAAGTGCCAAGAACAGACAGAACCTGGCACGTAGTAAGTGTTCTAAATCATTGTTATCATTACTATTTTTGTGACAGTGCCCCCACCTCTCTTGTCTTTATGTTTAAATATTCAATTGCTTGCCTGAAAGGGGGCACTAACACACACTGAGCCCAAACCATATACCAGGCACTTTTCATACATTGCTTAGATCTAAAATGTGAATTTTATCTCCACTCAATAAATGCGGTGGAGGTTCAGTGAGATTAAATAATTTGCCTACTTTTCAAAGTTTCTGTTATGTAAGATGAATAAGTTCTAGAGCTCTGTTGTACAACACAGTACTTTTAGTTAAAAATATAGTATTGTATACTTTCGAATTTGTTATGAGGATAGATCTCGTGTTGTGTTCTTGCCAAACAAACAAACAAAACCACACACACACGCATGTATACACACAAAATAATACAAGAAATTTTGTGGAGGTGATGGATATGTTTAACACTTTGGCTGTGGTGATGGTATCATGGGTCTATGGATTTGTCCAGACTCATCAAGATGTGCACACTAAATGCATACAGTTTTCTTAAATCAATTATAATCCAGTAAAACTTAAAAAAAAAGAAGAGAAATGACTACCATAAATAAATAATTTGCCCAAGGAAACAGGGCAAATATTAGTAAGTGCAGAGTCAGCATTCACACCCAGGTGTGGCCACCCTAAAGCCACACTCTTCACTGAACCATGCTGCCTCACAAGTTCAGGACAGAGTAAGCACAGTCATGGAAAAGAAATGGACCAGGGTCTCTCTTCTAGGGCTAACCTTGATATTGTGATAAAAGCACTTGGCTCTGACTCCAACACAGTTTCCTCACCTATAAAAACTGATGTGCTAGACTGGAGACTTCCAAACCACTCTTCTCCAAGCTTTGGGTTTCTTCAAGGTCGTGCAAGAGGCTACTGCAGAGGGAAGACCCAGCAGGCAGAACTCAGAGCCTCTGTGAGAAGCTCATTCGCTCTAAATAGGATTTTAGATTTTACTCTGAGGATTTTTTTCAAATTATAGGGTGAAGATACAACCCCAATTTATACTGAAATAATTTTCAATTCAACAAATATTTCTCCAGTTTTGTTACATGCAAGGCACCATGTTAAGTGATGAATATGCAACCTATCCTGCCCCTGAAAAATTGTCTTGTAAGAACTTCTTCCTGGCCAGGCTGGGTGGCTCAGCCTGTAATCCCAGCATTTTGGGAAGCCTAGGTGAGTGGATTGCCTGAGCCTGCGGGTCCGAGACTGGCCCAGGCAATTTGGCCAGACCTTATCTCTGCAATAAAAGAAAATTAGCCGGCGTAATAGCACACGCCTGTAGATCCAGATGCTTGGAAGGCTGAGGCGGAAGGGTCACCAGAGCCCAGCAGGTTGATACTGGGGTGGCCGTGAGCATGCTACTGCACTTTAGCCTGGGCAACGGAGTGAGACTCCAACTCAAAAAAAAAAAAAAAAGAAATTCTTCCTTTTAGCTGAGTGCACTCTCAAGATGCACTTCCTTCAGGATTGTGTTTTCAACTTACTTAAAAGCCAGAATGTGAAATAGTCTCCCAAAGCTCTTAACCTTTGTACTGGAGACCTCCATTTTCCCTGAAGGAAGTATATATATATATCTGTGTGTGTATGTATTTATATATATACATACACACACAAATATTATTTTATATATTACAGGCATGAGCCACCTCCTTACCCGGTCATGAAGAATATATATATCTTCACATACCAGGCACTTTTCATACATTACTAAGATCTAAAATATGAATTTTATTTCCACTCAGTAAATGAAGTGGAGGCTCATGCAGATTAAATAATTTGCCTACATTTTAAAGTTTCTGTTATGTAAGATGAATAAGTTCTAGAGATCTGTTCTAGAGATCTGCTTCTAATTCTAGTCTTATTCACACCAGACCTATTAGTAGGCACGGACAACTAATCCCCAGCCAACCACCTAAGCACACCTCCCCACATTAAGCCAGAATGATATTTCCTATTTTCATATGCAATTCTGTGCTTTATTCCCAATAAATTAGGTGGAGTCCTAGCCTTAGTACTCTCTATTTTAATCTTAGCTATAATTCCAATACTTCATATATCTAAACAATGAAGATGATTTTTTAACCACTCGATATATCAAGTCAGGGTCTCACTCTGTTGCCCAGGCTGGAGTGCAGTGGCATGATCACAGCTTACTATATCCCTGACTCCTGGGCTCAGGTGATTCCTCCACCTTAGCCTCCCAAGTAGCTGGGACTACAGACACACACCATTACACTCAGCTATTTTTTTTTTTTTTTTTTGTAGAAACGAGATCTCACTATGTTGCCTGGGCTAGTCTCAAACTCCTGGACTCAACTAATCCTCCTACCTCAGACTTTCAAAGTGCTGGGATTACAGGCATGAGCCACCTTACCAGGCCATGAAGAATATATTTTTTTTTTGAAGAATATTTTTATCCCTACCCATCTCCATGTCTACTTTTGTGATGGGTATGGCCATTCTTTTTTTCCTGTGTTCAACACTTTCGTCTCCTGAAGGGTTGGAGGTGGCATATTCTCTTAGGGATTAGATATCTTGGGAATGATTTTAGTTTCCTCTCACTGATGAAGCTTAACTTGGCAGGGTAGGAAAGTTTGGATGGAATTGCTTATATCTTTAAGAATGTTGAAAATTGGACTCCAGTCCCTTCTGGCTTGTAGTGTTTCTTCAGACAAGTCTGGAGCAATTCTGATGGGTTTTCCCTGAAAGGTTGCCTGACCTTTCTCTCTCGCTGCCTTTAGGATGTTTTCTCTCATGCTTATTTTGTGGAGGCAATCTCCATGTCTTATCTAAGTACTTTATCTTGTGAACACAGCTCTGTGTCCTAGAGAGCCCAACATATAGGAAGTTTTTCAATAAACAATAAAGTTAATAGCTACTCCCCCTTAGGTGACAGACTAAGCATTTCCAATATTTTCTGTTTGCAGTGTGGACACCAGTCTTTGGAGGTTGCCCCCTCCAACTAGTCCGAGAAGTTTATTCTAGGAAAGGCATCATTTTCTAATTGAATTAGACTTCCCCTTTGTGCTTTGAGTCAATGGAGATTACTTCAAGGAATTCAGCGGCTCCTCTGAGACTTTGTTCCCAGGAGGATGATTCTTCCCTCAGGGGCTCCAGAGACTCTTTCTCCTCCTTCTTTTTTTGAAAGAAGGATCAACAAGGAATGTGGATTCCAGAGAATATTACAGGGTGGAGGGTGAATGGAAATGAAGTCCCTGACTTTAAAATGAGGAATTCAAGAAAAAGAGCTTCTAGTTATCCCACAGGATAGTGAGCAAGCGCTCAACTACTCTTAGGAAAACTGCTTTGTAGGAATGTCACAGTATTTGGGAGTTGTACTGAGGTGGGGAGACCCCCAAAAACCCCAGAATTATTTTTTGGAGGGCAGGCACCTTGTAGCACAGGCTGCCCTCACTAAGTAAGTGTTCTAGTAACCCATCAGCATCAGTGTAACAGCTAGTGTTGTTGTAAGAGCTTCAGTAAATTTTCTTCTTTTTTGAGATTCTTTGAACTTGTTTGTCCATTTCATGATGGGTGACTTACGAGTGTACCTGCCCACACTGTGCTGAGTGTTCAGCAGTTTTTGACCAAAAACATTATGACCACCCCCATGTCCCAACCTCCCTATTCACCTGATCTCACTCAGAGCAACTTTTTTGTTAGTATGTTTACTGGATGGAAAAGTCCTCAAAGGGAAACAGTCTGCCGATGTAGAAGAGGTGAAACAAAAAAACTGCAGAAGCATTAAAAGACATCAAAATTGACATGTTCAAGAACTGATTTGAGCAATGAAAAAAGCATCTCAGTAGGTGTATTGCATCAAACAGAGAGTACTTTGAAGGTGACTGAAGTTTAAAAATGTAAGAGTAAATACACAATTTTTTAATAAACCAATTCCAGATTTTTTGGGGTCCCCCTTGTATATATATTGTGGTGGTACTCCAGTTTAAGAAAACCCTGGAGATTGATCTTACTATGGGATGAAGAATTTAAAGATTCCAAGAGGCTGATAGTCCCAGAACATCTGTGGACAAACACTTCTATTTGTAAGAAAAAAATGGACAAGTTCTCCCAGCTATCCCAGAAATATGTGCGTGTGTGTGTGTGCGCGCACACACGTGTGCATGCATTTTTGTAGAAGACCGTTTCAGAGTCACCATCTAAACCAGTGGCTCATAACTCCAGTTGTATGCCAGAATCCTCGAGAGGATCTAAAAAGATGACATAGACACAGATACATTTAGACTCCATCCTTGGAGATTGATATTTTGGCATGGGCCCTGCATCCCCTAGCTTTGAAAAGCTCCCCAGAAATTAGGATCCCCAACCAAAACTGAGAACCATTAGTCTAAGCAAAAGAAGGCACTGGAGCCCTTCATCATAATATCTTTGACTCCATTAGTGATTTTGTTCCCTGCTGAGCATCAATCAGTTGCATGCCACAGCATAGTGTCAAGACTATACAGTTGATTGCATATATGGATTATGGTCATTGCTTTCTTGGAACTGTAAATTCACTGCTAGGGGCTTGTTTCTAAAATAACGCTATTTTTGATTAAAACACAGCCAACTCCAGCAAAAGTAGAGCTCTCTAAATTAATGTAAATGAACTTTCTTTAAGGTCATTTATCTCCTCTGGATAAATGTCCTGTTTTAGCAGGGTTACAGAGTACTAGCTGTCATCTTTAGCAAACTTCAGGCCTCAAAAAACATTTTATTTCATTTAATGGATGACACTGAGCAGACATAATTTCAGGTGTTTTTGTTCTTTCCCCCACCATGAACTATTTCATGAGGTAAGAGGTCAACAGACTGTATTTTTTTTTTTACTTGAAAAGCTGATGCCTACCATAATAGAACAGAAAGTTTAATCTTATGGTTTACTCCCAAATCAGTAAGCACTTGCTTTAGGGTTGGAGGGACAACAGGGCTTGGGGGCTACAGAGATACCCCCTGAACTGGTGCCCTTTCCCTATCCCCCACCCACACTGTCTCTCCTTTCAATCCATTGGATACAGTTATTAGACTTTGTGTCCAACCTCAGTTGACTTGTCACACTCCTAAATTGGAAGCTGAAGGATTCAAGTTTCTCTGATTCAACAAGTATTTTGGAATAGCTTTGTGCAGTATCAAACTTCCAGGTAAGCGCCAGCCCAAAACCTATCTGGATTGGCTTGGGTACCCTGTTCATTTCTGATTCAGTCAACTAGGTAAACTGAGAGGCTGTGGGTTTTTAAGAAAAGCACCAACAGCTTTCAACAGGTTGCAAAACTCTTGGACCTGAACATTTCCAAACCTCGGCATCCTTTCTCCCTAACTCTTCCCTAACTTGCCCTCCTCATCCCTTTTTCAATTATGTAGGTTGGCCACTATTAGTATAAAAGGAAGGATGTAAGGTACTACTTGGGGAAAGTGCCTACATTCTGAGCCGGTTACTCAAAGCTTCCTTAAGCTGGGGATCAAACATCTCCAAAGTCCATGGAACCCTTGAAGGTCTCCCTAGCTCACTGAACCAAATCGTGCAATCCAAGACAGTTACCCTAAGACCCAGATACTTGCCTCATTATTCTTGACACTGGTAGGGGTCAGGATAAGCAAGAAGAACAATATCTTTCTTTTCTCCTCTCCTGCACTTGAGTAACTGCTTCTATCACTTCCCCTAGTTTTGTCCTCATATTGCTATTTAATACTACTCAAATCAGCCAGGGCTCTCAAATGCACTTTTAATACCCTCGAGCAATTTCTTATTGCTTCTAGAAACACCTACTTCCATGGCCATGAGGACTCCACCTTCCTGGGTTACATGCAACTTGACTGCTGGTCTTTAACTCAACAGATCATCCTGATCATGGCCCCAGCACATGAGAAACAGACCAATCCCAATAATTACCACTTCTCATTTCAAGTGCATATGTTTCCTCTTTCAGGGTAGCTGGCGAGAAGGTGCCGAACTGCCCCTTACAAATAATGAGTTTCTTTGTAATAGAGAAAGGGAGGCCCAAACTTTACCTGTATGAGCACCACTTGTATACATAATTCTGAATTGTACCCCACATCTTTAAAATAAATAAATAAATAAAACCAATCAGTTCCTTCCCCCTTTATCCAAAAAAAAAAAAAAAAAAAGATTAAAAAAAAAACTATCTGGAAAATGCAGTACCGAAAAAAATCAGAACAAATACTTAATTTAAAACTCTTGTACACTGGAGGGGATGGCTTTGGCTGAGAGAATAAAAGTCTTTGTGAAAGAATAAAAAGAATCCTTTCCACCTTGTGGCTTTCTAGAAAATTGCCATGATGGTATCTTTAAACCTGGTCACAATTTTGAGCTTCTGCTTGTTGAGAAATAGAGCATGTGACGCCACACTGCAGGCAGCACTGAAGGCATTTGTTCCTCAGAGGGTTTATGCCCATTTGTCAGGGGTTGGGAGCTTTAGAGTTTTGCCTGGGAAATTAAACTATTTTTCTATCAGTGTTTCATTTCTTTTGCCTTTAATAGAAAATGTCATTTAGGTGATTGAGTGTACTATCAAAATATTATCAATATTAAATTCACTGACTATATCTATTAAGTATAGAATATATATATATATATATTTTTTGAGTTGGAGTCTCACTCTGTCACCCAGACTGGTGTGCAGTGGGGCCACTGCAGCCCCAACCTGCCGGGCTCCGGTGATCCTTCCGCCTCAGCCTTCTGAGTAGCCAGAATTACAGGCATGTGCTACCACACCAGGCTGATTTTTTAATTTATTGTAGAGATGAGGTCTCGCCAAGTTGCCCAGGCGGGTCTCGAACCCGCGGGCTCAGGCAATCCACTCACCTCAGCCCCCCAAAGCACGGGATTACAGGCTGAGCCACCGAGCCCGGCTAAATATGGAATAATTTAAAAGAATATTTACTCCAGACAAACCAAATGCTGAAGTAGAGTCAGCTAGGGTCTACTTTTAGGTGCTTACAAACAAAATTGGGGAAAATATGTGGATGAATTTTAAAAAGAGTATATCTGGTTTTTTTAAAAAAAGAGTGTGCAACATGTGAAAATAATAACAAATCTCTCCGAGATAAAAACTAATATGTCAAACAGTAGTGACACTGAAGACCCTGGAAATAAAGTGATGCCTCATTCCCAGCTTTATCTTACTTTTCAAACTTTTGTTATCTTTTGCCATGACTTCCTTATTTATTTTACTGCTCATGTTGCAAACAGACACACATATCATCTCAAATTCTTTCTTATAATAAGTAAGGTATACATGAAATAAACAAGTTTCATACTACTGATGACTTTAGAACCAGTGTAAGAAGCTTAACATTTCAGTAGGAAAACCTCTAATAAGCCACCTTTGGAATTTACCATGGAAGTTATTTCCTACCAGTGTGAAGGGAAGCAGGTTTCTCAGGTCATGTGAGTAACCTAAGGCAGTTACAATATCATGCTCTTATTTTGTCTTTTCTACATATGCCTTATTGATATAAAAAAAAGTGTCAGGCATGAGGTATTTGTTGACTAATAAATTACCAATTTGCATTACTTCTGACATTTCTTGAACATTCTTTATTAGTTTTAAGTCTAGTCTCAAGCAATCTAAAGCCATATGAGTTAAAGTAGAAAGACATGGGCATACAAATATGTTGTCATGTTTTCGAAAACCAGTTGCTTTAGGAGGGTCTGGCTGCATACAAATTTTAGTGAAAGCACTGTTTAATATAATAATTTAATACAAAGCACTGTTTTACTGTAACAGGATTTTAAGCAGCTAAAATCCATCTTCCTAGTCTTTGGATTCTATCTATAGAAGGTTGTTGTCAAGTGAATGTCAAAATTCTTTCTTTCTGCACTTATTTTGGGGATGTGATCTCAGGAACCTGGATTCACTTCTCTTCCTTCTGCTTCTTGCAGCCTCCAAATAGACATTGTTAATGTAAGGGTTCTCTGGCCACACAATTTCTTTGTCTCAATGTCTACTTAAGGAGGGTGTTCTTCTGGTACATCTGCAACTACCTTGGATTAGAGTCTAGATAGTGCCGCTGTTCTGAACATTGTAATGACAAGGTACAGTCTACTTTATCCATGCATTCTAAAAGAGTTTTAGAATGAGTCTATTGTAGAGCAACTTGAGATCCTCAACCAAGGAATATTTGATGAATATAATGATCACCACACCAGGATCAGCCACAGGAAGGCACCATTAATTCCTTCCTAGAGATCTGAAATAGAAGCACGGCTGGAATTAGACACACAGTAGCTCTGAGAGGTTTTGTTGGAGGAAGAGATGCTTAAGCTGAGGCTTTGAAGGTGAGGAAGGATGGCTCAAGTGAAGGGATGGCTCAAGTGAAGGTGAAGGGAAGCATGTTCAGTCAGTGAGACAGAGGAGGCTAGTACTGAACACAGAAAAGCATGGTGCATTCAAGAAGGAAAATGGGAACTGATAAGACTGGAGAATGGGTGAGGCCTGAGTGTGAAGATTCTTGCAAATTAAGTGAAGACATTTGACCATTTAAGATCAATAGCAAGCTCTTTAAGTAACTTGATCACATTTATACTGAGGAAAGGGCATTCAATCACCTAGATGGGGTGCCTTATTCTCATTTCCACACATCTGCTGAATGTGCTGGAGGAAGGAGGGTGCTGTTGTGGCTTGTAGATACAGAGAATGACTTGGCTACACTGGTCTTCTCTTAAATTCATAAAGACATTCTTTTCCTCCCGGGTCCTTTGCATATGTTTGGAATGCTCCTTGCCATCTCTTGGTTGACTCATTCATTCTTCCTGTTGCAGTAAGTCACCTCCTCAGAGAGGCCCTTCATAATTACAACTCCACCTCCCTATCTTCTCTGTTTCAGTTCTTTGCTTATTTCCACATAGCATTCATTACAATTTGCAAATTGGGGTTTCTTTTTGAGGACCTTTTTTGGTCTCACTCCCACTAGTATGAGAAAAGCTTCATGGCATTGGAAACTCATACCTTGCCTGTGTGAATCACTGATGTATCTACAGGAACTGCAAGAGAAACAGAGTATAGAAAGTTCAGTTAGAGGGATAAAAAAAGTGGTACATATACATGATGGAATATTATTCAGCCACAAAGAAGGACAAAATTATGAGCTGCACAGCAACCTGGATGGACTTAGGAGCTATGATACTGAGTGATCTATCACAGAAACAAAGAACCGAGTATCACATGCTCTCACTCATAAGCGAACCTTGAACATCTATCGTAATACTATAAGAAAGGGATTGGTAGTAGTGGAAAATTGCCAGGGGAGGGCAGGAGCGGGATCAGCAGTAGTGAGAAACTGCCAGGGGACGGGGGCGGGGGGGGGGGCGGGGAGGTACAACTCATCAACAAGGGTACCTGCATAATGAACATTTTTATGCCTAACCCTGAATTGTACCCCACAAATTTAAAATAAAAACAAACAAACAAAAAAAGAAAGTTCAATCAAAGAACCACTATAAGCATTCAAGTGAGAGATACTGGTGGTCTGGACTGGGATAAACGCAGTGGACTAATTCTAAAGATATTTATGAAGTAGGCAAAACAGGCCTTAATAGTTGAGTGGATGGTGGGGAAGAAAAGTCAAGAGTCCCCAGGTTTCAGGAACTCTCAGAGTTCTCAGTGTCCAAAAGGATTCTTTAATAAATAATAAATTTTTCATGCAGAAGATTAAAGCAGGACCCCTATCTATCCCCATACACAAAAATTAACTCCAAATGGATCAGAGACCTAAATGTAAAACCTCAAACCATAAGAACCCTTGAAAATGAAGGACATACCCTCATGGAAATTGGAACTGGAACCCAATTCCTGAACAAGACCCGAAAACCACAGGTCATAAGAGATAAGATAGACAAATGGTACCTCATTAAACTGACTAGCTTCTGTAAAGCCAAAGAAACCATCAAGAGAGCAGGGAGACAGCCTACAGATTGGGAAAAAGTATTTGCCAACTCCAGGTCCGACAAAGGCTTAACATCTTCGATCTACAAGGAACTCAAATGTGCTGAAAAGAAAAAAACAAACAACCCCATTATAAAAT
>CAUYQG010002395.1:0-65286 GCA_963574415.1 Tarsius wallacei
CAACCCCATTATAAAATGGGCAAAAGATATGAACAGACACTTCTCAAAGGAAGACATCCGAGCAGCCAACAGACACATGAAGAAATGTTCAACCTCACTAATCATCAGGGAGATGCAAATCAAAACCACACTGAGATACCACTTAACTCCAGTCAGAATGGCAATTATCGATAACTCAAAAAATAACAGTTGCTAGAGAGGGTGTGGCGAAAGGGGAACACTTCTACACTGTTGGTGGGAGTGTAAACTAGTGCAACCTCTGTGGAAAGCAGTGTGGCGATTCCTAAAAGCTCTAAATATCAACCTCCCATATGACCCCGCAGAATGTGCATTTTAACAGGGTCCCCAACTGACTGAGCATACATGAAAGCTTGAGAAGCATTGAAGTAGACAAGTAGCAGGTAAAGCCCATGCCTGAGATGGTTGACAAATTCCTGGTGGCAGCATTCTATTGACACCTCTGCTTCCCAACCTCTCATCCCCAGGAAGTGAGGCTGTCCATGTGGCACACATGTTAGACAGTGGTCTCTGAAGCCATGGCTGCCAATTGCGTGCATCCCAGGAAGAACTTTTTGCTTAAATTCTGACACAACAGAGCTTCTTGGAAGCCCTCCCCAAGAAGGTGGTGGTGGCTGTAGCTTGCTCGGTCCCTGACCCGTTCTCACCTCCTTCTTTGCCATCAGGAGGACAGTGTTTCTCAGAGCAGTTCTGATGCTGGCCTGGGCAGTGACCATGAGAGTGACACGCTGACCATCGGTAAGGACTCTGGGGTTTCTTATTCAGGTGGTGCCTGAGCTTCCCCCAGCTGGGCAGAGTGGAGGCAGAGGAGGAGAGGTGCAGAGGCTGGTGGCGCTGACTCAAGGTTTGCTGCTGGGCTGGGGCTGGGTGGCTGCAGGGGTGGGTGCAGCTTGGTGGTGGGTTGACCTCATGCTTGCTGGGAAACCTGGGGCTTGGTTTGGGAGCTGGCAGGGCAGCTAAGATGATTGGGTGTTGGGGAATCCCTCAAGGGAATGGATCTGGCTAGACACTAGATACCAGGGATGAGGAGCTGAGAGCCAAACCAATGGGGAGGGATTTAAGTTCAGTATATAAGGAGGAGGAGAGCCCAGGAGATCAGGAACAGCCTTCTAAGTTTTCCTCAGGCATTGTTTGTAGGAGGCCAGTGTCACTAGTAGCGTCTATGGAACAGAAGTCTTGACCCTGACCATCTCTGCCCAGTCCTAGCAGTTGGAAATCCCAGGAAGACTTCTATTTTCACAAACTGTTTGACTAACTCTCTATTGAGATGAATGAGGGGGCTTCCTTTAAACACTTAGGGAAGTGTGAAGAATCTTGTAAGATTTCTTTACTTAAGTTTTCTATTGAAGAACCCTAGAATTTAGGCAATAAACACTAGGCTTTCAACCTCAGAAAGTCATCCATCTATCCTGCATTGAGTACCTACAGTGTGCCTAGCTTTGTTGAAACAAAGGTAAATAAGACATAGTCTTCCTCCATGCCCCCCAGAACTCTCAGGTCAGAGATGAACATGTGGAATAAAGCATCTGGGACAGGTGTGCTGTATGAGCAGCAGGCTTCTGAGGAGTAGGCAAGGGGAGAAGGTGGGGAATGGCCAGTTCTTACTATGGAGTCTCTGAGCTGACTGAACTGTCTTTGCACTCTGGTCCCTGCAGATGTCTCCGCTATCTCCAACCTCATCAGAAAGCATGTGTCTGAAGCCCGGCTGGTGGAAGACATTGGGCATGAACTGACCTACGTGTTGCCGTATGAAGCTGCTAAAGAGGGGGCCTTTGTGGAACTCTTCCATGAGATTGATGATCGGCTCTCAGACCTGGGCATCTCTAGTTATGGCATCTCAGAGACTACCCTGGAAGAAGTAAGTTAGGTGGATGACTGACAGAATATAGCAGAGCCAACAATCCTAAGGCCAGATATGCAGCCCGCATTGGGAACAGGATTATTATGGAGATGATCATTGAGTTTTTTAGGTTGCTGACATCTGGGTATTGTCAGCCCCAGTTAGCCATTCAAGATTGTAGTGGGAGATGGCAGGAAAGAAATATTAAGATTGTACCCTCATGTAACTGTGTCATGGCCAGCTGTCAACTGGACTTTCATGCATAGAAAATGACATTTATGGATAGTCTGTCTGTGCCAGGTGCTGATCTTGGTATTTAAAAAAAATTATTATAACCTCATTTAAGCCTCAGAACAAGATGAAAAAAAATGACACTTAACAATGCTAGGCTGGGACTCAGAATCAGGGGTTTGGGGCTTCAAAGCCCATGTTTTCTTCATCCATGTACTACCTCCCTTCAGAGACTCAACCCAGTAGCATATATGGAACAGAAGTCTTGACCCTGGTCACCTCTGACCAGTCCTAGCAGTTAGATGTTCCTAGGAAGACTTCTATTTCTATGAACTGTTTGATTAACCCTCTATTGAGATCAATGAGGGGGCTTCCTTTAAACATTTAGGGAAGGGTGAAAAGCATAGAAAAGTTGTCTATCCCAGTGGTCCCAAAGCTTGACTGTGCAGCAGAATCATCTGGGGCTATTACTAATAATAAAAAATATGGAGTCTTGGGTTCAGGACCTGAGAATCAGAATTTTTGGTGGTAGGGCCTTGTATGCTTCCTACATAGTGGTCTGTAGACTAGAGTTTGGAGATCATTGATCTCATTCATGTTTGAATCTCTGCCATAATATTTCTAGTGATGGGGAATTCATTTCCTCCTTATCAGTCTGTCTTGGATAACTTATCACAGTGCTAGCCTACTCAAGGGTTTAGAGCTGCAGACCTGAAAGAAGCCACTTGACTCATTCCCTGTAGGTTCAGAACAAATTTCTTCCGCTGCAGTGTTCTAATGTCATAGCTTTAATTTGAAAATGATTGTCTGGATTGATAGCTCTCACTACTGAGGAAATGTTCTCTGGCAAAAACGACTTCTCTCCCAAGTGACTCTGACAAAGTGTTATTAATAAATGTGGTTTCCACTTTTCTCTGTCTTGAGGGGCTAACATGCCACTCAATAATGTAATAATCATGGCAGTGATGGCTACTCTTATAATGCTGGTGCTTATTATGTTCTCAATTGCTCTTATTTTTCAGATATTTCTCAAAGTGGCTGAAGAGAGTGGGGTAGATGCGGAAACCTCAGGTAACCTCTTAAGGGGATAGCACGTTTTGGATAGTGCCTGCTGCAGGGCTGTTTTAGCTTACTAGTGTTGTACTTTTCCCTTGGAATTGTTCTAGTGCATTCTCATTTTTAGTGTATAGGTTTGTTACAGATGGAGCTTTATTTTGTTGCAAATAAGATGTTGAGATTCCTTCCTTTTGTCTTCAGATGGAACCTTGCCAGCAAGAAGAAACCGGCGGGCCTTTGGAGACAAGCAGAGCTGTCTTCGCCCGTTTACTGAGGATGATGCTATTGATCCAAATGATTCTGACATTGACCCAGGTCCGTTTGGGCAAGATCAACGTTTCATTGTTTGAATGTGAATTTTTCTCTTATGTTCTTCTCAACTGTTTTCTTTTGATGGCTTGGCTAGATCCCTACTGAGTCCAAAGGGAAGTTAGAAAATGAGAAAAGCCATTTTTCTTTTCCCAGCATTGTGCATATGGTCAAACCTGAAAGAGCCCATCCTCATTACTTCCTTTATTTAGCTGAGATCTTTCTCTCAAGATACACTTGAGATGGTGCCTCAATCCTCTGAACCCATTTATTTGTTATCTTTTCTGTAGGGCCCCAGTTTCTTGCCTAGATTCGGTACTGAAATGTCAAATAAATATTTATTGAATGGATGAATGGTTTTTAAAGAGTCATAAAGGGGAATTTGTTTTTAGAATTAATTGTACCATAAGACTTAACTATTTTGAATGAGCATGTCCTTGTGTGTTTAACTGAGATGGGTAGGGGAGGTAAAAAATCAAACAAATATTGGTAAGATGTCAAAGTACTTCAGTTAGGAATCATTAGCTTAAGACAAGGATTTCTATATAATTTTTAGGAACTGAAAACTTGTTGGTTTTCCCATCCCTGGTCACATGGGTGTATGGCTCTTATGTTCTCCCTGACTTCTTAGATCATGTGAAATATGGCCACTTTTTACCAAAATACAATAGGTGGGAAATGAATTGCCATTGTGTATTCTCAAGTGTGTCAGCCTATGTACATGGTCTGTTTCTTAGACCATTCTATAAGAAATTGATGATGACTTGATTCATCTGAATGGCTTGCTATAAAAACCAGTTATGTGTGAACATGTCTCTTCAGTTGTCTCAAGGTACCTGCATTTTCTCCACTCACTAGATAAGGAATGAAAGTCAGAGACTGCTAGTGATGGGCATTTTGAGTGTTAACTTTTCCTTGTACATAGACTTGTCACGAAAGTCCTTTACTTTTACTCTGAGATGCTTTAAACTTCAAACACAAGTCTCCAAGATAGTTGCTGACGATGCCAGAGGAAGGAGCATGACAATGTCAAAAATACATAAGATAAAAGGTGATCTTCAATGTTGGCTTCTTGCAGAATCCAGAGAGACAGACTTGCTCAGTGGGGTGGATGGCAAAGGCTCCTACCAGGTGAAGGGCTGGAAACTCACACAGCAACAGTTTGTGGCCCTTTTGTGGAAGAGACTGCTGATTGCCAGGCGGAGTCGGAAAGGATTTTTTGCTCAGGTGAGATGTGCTGTTCTAGGCCAGAGACTCTGGCTTCATGAGTAGGACGCATGCTTCCTGAACAGTGAAGGCAGAATAATATATGGTCAAGATAAGGATGCTGGAGCCAGAGTAGCTGTATTTCAACCCCAGTTCTGTTTCTTGCCACTTGTGTATCTGCTGGCAAGTTACTTCCCTGTGCCTCAATCTCCTCTTCTGTAAAATGGAGATATTAATAGTACCTATGATATAGGATTGTTATAAGAATAAAAATAAATTGAGTGTTTAGAATGGGGCCTGACATTGGTTAGGGCTTTGTTTTGCGTGTATATACGAGGGACTAAAATAACCTGGAATTATTTTTTGGAGGGCAGGCCCCTTGTAATACAGGCTTTCCCTGCTAAGTAAGTGTTCTAGGAACTTATCGACATCAGTGTACTGGCTAGTGTTGCTGTGAGACACTGCGTTTGGCTTCAGTGAATTTCTTTTGGAGGTTCTTTCAGTGCGTTTGCTGATTTCATGATGGGTGATTTATGAGTATACCTGCCCACACTGTGCGGAGTGTTCAGCAGTTTTTGACCAAAACGGCATGACTCCTGTACCCTGAGTGGCTTTTTTTTTGTTTCCCTGGATGAAAAAAGTTTTCAAAGGGAAACATTTTGCTGATGTAGAAGCGGTGAAACAAACAAAAAAAAGGGCAGAAGTACTAAAAGGCATCAAAATTGTTGAGTTCAAAACCTATTTTGAGCAGAGAAAGTATCTTGAGAGGTGTGTTGCATCAAATGGAAAGTACTTCAAAGGTGACTGAAGTTTAAACATGTAAGAATAAATACACAATTTTTAATAAATAAATTCCAGGGTTTTTTTGGATCTCCCTTGTCTGTTACTTTTATTTTAGTAACAATAACAAAATATAGAAACACTGGTTGGGCATATTCAATTGTCATAACATGAAAAATGTTATACCCAGATGTACTAGATGTATGAACTTATTAGAAACATGCTTTATTTCTAAGTTGATGTTTAATTTAAGCTGACAGAAAAGATAGCCAGAGAAATCAGAATATAATTGGCCAACAGAGAAGTCTCATTATGCTATTGCCTGCATATTAGTGTTTATATGCTGCCCTGCTTGGTTAGAAGGGTTAGATTTATTTCACTCTATAAAATCAAGAAATGTAGAGAAAGAGTCTACAGAGAGTCTTCCATACAGATTGTGTGGGTAACGCCAAGAACAGGAGTTTGGAGCATATAGACCTGGAGTTGAATTCTGATTCTGGTACTTATTGGCACTGTTTGGTCTTAGGTAAGTTAGTTAGTCTTTCTGATTTTGTTACTTTTTTTGTTGTTGATAGTGATAGTGATAATATCATAAATAATGACAAAATAGAGATAATTCTCATTATAGTACTTTTCACAGAATTATTCACTCAGTGATAATTTTCTATATCAAAATCCCAGAACATTAGAATCAGGTGTAACATTTGAATCTTTAAATTTATTAAGGATAAATTTATCAGCAATAAATGGAAAGAACTTCGGGTTTACTTATAAAGTATGCAGAAGTTATTTTTAGAGAAAATATAGTAGAAAGTTTGAGAAGGTTCAGAAAGGATTTGGATATTTATGCTTTCTGAGGCGATCACAGAAACAGTGGCTGTGGTTGCCTCTGATTGGAGCCATTGCTGTGGAGTTGATTTTATCAGAGTGAAAGATTTGATGGTCATCTGTTCTCAGTCCCCAGATTAAAATGAGAAAACTGAGGCCAGAAGGAAGTAAATTCACATGGATATACTTATAGTAGAGACAGAACCAGGATTCAGATTCAGGACTTTGGGCTCATGGTCCTGGGCTCATGACCCAGGGTGGTCTTTCTCAGTCTTTAGGGGGAAGAAGGGCAGGACCCACCGTTCTGAGTCACCCTGACACGTGATCACTGTTTACTTTATGAAGTTCCCAGCCTTGTGCTGCCATGAAAGATATTTAGTTTTCAGACTTCATTGCTGCAAGGAATGCCTTTATGGAACTGAGCCATGGGCCCTGTACTCCTCATTCCTGTGCTATTAGTCTGGGGGGCTGGCTGAGCTTGTAGGGATTTGCCCTTTGGCCTTGTTTCTAACACTCGCCATTTTTCTGTTATTCCCTTTCTTTTCTGCTGCTTGGTTAAAGATTGTCCTGCCAGCTGTGTTTGTCTGCATTGCCTTGGTGTTCAGCCTGATTGTGCCACCTTTTGGCAAGTACCCCAGCCTGGAACTTCAGCCCTGGATGTACAGTGAGCAGTACACATTTGTCAGGTATGTGTTTGTCTTCTTTGTCCCAGGAGAGGGGAGGCTTCAAAGAGACCAACGGTGTTTACTGTGCTGAGGGCCAAGGGAATGGACTCAAGAATTACACAGTGGAATGGATTTTATCGGCAGTGGCTAAGGCCCCTACACAAGCTAATATTGCATGCATACAGCAGTGGTACCTGATACAATAGGCCAGTCTTCTGTTGTGCGTTTCAATCCCTCACATCCTTATAATGCTGTTGTCAGAAACAGCCGTATGTATTTTAGGTAAAATAATCTACCCTTGCTAAAATCTTTGATTAAGTTATAAAATATGTGGATTTTTAGAGCTGTGTTTTAATTTTGTAATTGAGTCACAGGGCTGTCATACACTGTTCAAGCATAGAACCTCCAGATTCTTGATTTCTACAAAGTACCATTAATGTAATTATGTTCGTGCTTTTAAGTTTGGGATATTAGCTAGTGTTTATTCTTCAGAGAAAAATACCTCTACTCAATAATAATACATTGCATGAAAGAAAAGGGACAGAGGAATTTCTGGATCTTGTTTGGCAGGAGTTTTATTCAGTCCTGAAGGATTTGTAAACCTGTAGACGGGGGAAGTATATCAGTGATATAAACAGGAAACATTTATATGTATATATAAATGGCTGGCATTATATTACATATAATTTATTGTTAATAAATTATATATAATATTTATAATTATATCACATTTGGAAAGTCTTCTAACATCTGCAAAGCAGTTCATTACAGACGTTTGTTTACTGCTTTAGAACCATCATATTTAATTTAACTAGTACTTTATACTTACTGATCAAATGTTTTTCCCTTCTGTCCTTCCCCCAACTCCTGTACGTAAGTGCTTCAATATGCTGGCATTATATCTAATTTTTAGGTTTGGTTATTAGCTTAAGTAATTATTATATATATAATTTTTTTTTTTTTTTTTGGTCAGAGTCTCACTCTGTCACCCAGGCTTGAGTACAGTGGCACACTCACAGCTCACTGCAGCCTCTACCTCCTGGGCTCAGGCAGTCCTTCTGCCTCAGCCTCCCTAAGTGCTGGGATTATAGTCATGAGCTACTGCACCCAGCCATATATATATATATATAAAGTACTTTTACAATGATCCATTTGGCAAAGACAAGCAGGATTTTCCAGAAAGGGCAGGCAAATTGTATATATATAAAAATATATCAGTCTCTTTCTCTTACCCTTTGTTTCCTTCTCACACAGTTCAGGTTTATTTTTTTCTTTCCTTTCCCAGCTACTGACCCTTCAAGGCCCAAAGCCATAGACCATAACATGTGTTTGTGACCTAGACACATTATTTTTGTGCTTTCTAGTTGTCTATGCACTCAGTACAGTTTACCTGCCCTTTCTGGAAAATCCTGCTTGTCTTTGCCAAATGGATCATTGTAAAAGTACTTTTGAAATATTTGCCCTTAATGAGTTGCTTTATTTCAAATTAAAACACATATGTAAATGTGTATATGTGTATGTATACATGCATACACACATATATACAACTTCAAACATAAAATCTATTAATACAAGTTTCACTTTTGAGCGATCTATGCCATCCTCATGCCAAATATATAGCCAGAGTCTGAGCGCCTTGTGGGTAGTTTCTGTGTTTTATTCATTTCTGTTTTAAGAGTCTGTTATATAGGAAGTGTTTCATAAAATGTTTAATTTGGAAAAACTGTTCTGTTTCCTGATTCCTGGTTTTAATTCCTGGAGTTACTGAGATGACTGTCTCTCGTGTACCCACAGTAATGATGCTCCAGAGGACATGGGCACCCAGGAACTCTTGAATGCCCTCACCAAAAACCCTGGCTTTGGGACCCGATGTATGGAAGGAAACCCAATCCCGTGAGTGCCAATTTATCCATAGCTAGCTTCTTGTGTTTGTCTCCTGGTTTGATATCTAATGTACTGTGTTTATCAGCTACTTGCCACTTTGTGACTGCTGTCGTTTGCCCGTTGAATAATTATTATTTTAGATTTAAAAATTCATTATAATAATTTAATCCAACCATCTAGGAACAAACATTTGGAGAGACTTCTAACATCTGCAAAGCAGATCGTTACAGACATTTGTTTACTACTTTAGAACCGTCATATTTAACTAGTACTTTATACTTACTGATCAAATGCTTTACCCTTCTGTGCTTCCTCCATCTCCTATATTTAAGTGCTTTAATAGGCTGGCATTATATCTAATTTTTAGGTTTGGTTATTAGCTTCCTCACCTTAAACACCTGAAAAGACGACATATTAATTTTTAGGAAAATGGACACTTTCTTTTTTGCAAATTGCACATTTTTACCATACCTTTTTTCAAAACCCTAAAAGTAGGCCCTGAATAAATACATTCAGTGAAATATCCATATGACTAATAAGCATGTGTAGGGGAAGGTAAGCTGACAGATCTTTGTGAGTATAGACATTGAAGAGGTGAGGCTCTTATAAGCAGGAGCTGGAGGCTGGTAGAAACCGGTTCATGTTTCCAGGCTCAAGTGGAATTTTCAGCTGAGGTCGTGACCTCCGAGGAATTATGGAGAATTGGGAAGGTGCTGGAGAACTGGAGAAGAGCAAACTTGAATTCCAAGTTTAATGGGAAGATGGCTGACACTGCAAATGACAGAACGGTGAACCTGATCCCTGTTTATACAAGCTTCTAGAGCAGATTTCTAAATGGATAGCTACTATGTGCTTGTTAGTTCTTAATTAATATTGGATAGTTGCAAAATATTTGTTTGTACTTAGTAGTTAGTACTTAATGGGCGGTAAATCCTAGTAGCCAAATTGGTTCCCAAATAACAAGATGATGAGGGTTAGAGAAGGACACAGATATGGCCTATCTGGATTTCATAAGACCTTCGATTTTCCACGTGAAGGTTGTGTAGGGAAGATAGAAGAATGAGATGAGATGATAGTATAGTTATCTGGATTTGCTCTATCGACTCATAGATTTATAGGAGCCTAGGAAGAAGGATCTGTAGGATTTATAACTAGGCTGAGAGATGAAAGAGGCATGGCTCCGGCACCAGAGGGCTCATAAGGTTAAGTCTGAGCACACCACCATTTGTTGGAGACAGACTGAAGGAAGGAGTAACTCTTACTAAAATTCAAATTTTCGGCTTTTCGAAAAGTGGCAGTGAAGGAAATTTGACTGGAACACTTCTCAGTAATATTTAAGTTTGTCTCAGCCAATCCCCTTTTGAAGATTTTAGAGTGTGAGCTTCAGCAGGGCACCATGTCTTAGTTTGATTTTTCCAATTAGTTAAGAAACTTTAAAGAGAGAACTAGAGTTCAACTTGAAAAACTGTTCATTTGAGTCTTTTTTTTTTTTGAGTTGGAGTCTCACTCTGTCATTCAGGCTGGAGTGCAGTGGCATGCTCACGACCACCCCAGCATCGACCCGCTGGGCTCCGGCAATCCTTCCGCCTCAGCCTTCCGAGTAGCCAGAACTACAGGCATGCGCTATTATGCCCAGATAATTTTTGATTTATTGTAGAGATGAGGTCTCACCAAGTTGCCCTGTCTGCTCTTGAACCTGCAGGCTCAGGCAATCCACTCGCCTTGGCCTCCCAAAGTGCTAGGATTACAGGCTGAACCACCGAGCCTAGCCCATTTGAGTTTTTAATACATACAAGCATAATATAAGGCTGTGGTTCTATTTTAAACTGGAATTTTGAAAGTGGAAGGGATATTGGAAATGACTTTGAGAGGGCAAGGTACTTGCTGATGTTCTCACAATAATTCAGAGCTCAAGTCAGGGATAAAGGCCTTGTGTCTTATCTCCTGTGATGCTTGTAGACAACCTAGCTCTTCATGCATCAAGCACTCTCACCCCACACACCTCCCAGTACTCTACTTGTTTAAGAGCATAAATTGGATCTTGCCACTCTTTGCTTGATTTTCAGCAAAGGAACATAAAATCCGGACTCATTCCCAGGCTTATGTCATCTGGCTTCTCTCCCCACTTTCCTCCTCATTTATTATGCTTTCTCTTAGCTTTTCATACTCCTGCCATGTTGCTTTCCTGCTGTTTCTCAAATATAGCAACTCATTTCTTCCTAAGGCCTTTGTACCTGTACTTTTCATTGCTATTGTTCAGAGTGTTTTTTTGCCAAATCTTTGCCTAGCTTGTTGCTGTCATTGTTTATGCTTTGGCCGAAATAAACCATCTCTTTAGGAGGTCCATTCTTTCCAGTCACTCTTCCTTTATTTTGCTTTATTTTTGGCCATCTAAGATTATATTATTTATGTGTTGTCTAACTCCTCCATGGGCACGCAACTGCATGAAGGCAGCTATTTTGTCTTGTTCACCCTAGACTCTCAGATATGTAGAACAGTGCCTGCCACATAGTAGATTCTCAATGAATATTTGTTGTGTGAACAAATGTTGGTTGATTGGATTGAACAGAGTTCAGTATATGGATATTTAACACCACTCTGCATTCCATTTTCCCAATGTATGAAATGATATTGTGGGATCAGTCAAATGAGATTATTTATGCTTATATTTTCCAAATATGGACAGATGCAAGTTTATAGTTGTCATGAAATGATTCTGTGTTCCTGAGGCAACAGAAAATGCCTGGCTTTCTTGGGTGATCCTCTCCTTGATGTCTGCCCTTTGCAGAGACATGCCCTGTATGGCCGGGGAGGAGGAGTGGACCACAGCTCCAGTTCCCCAGACCATCATGGACCTCTTCCAAAATGGAAACTGGACGATGGAGAACCCCTCACCAGCCTGCCAGTGTAGCAGCGACAAAATCAAGAAAATGCTGCCCATGTGTCCCCCAGGGGCAGGGGGGCTGCCTCCTCCACAAGTGAGTCATTCTCAGGATATGACTGAGCAGATGGAGGTGCAAGATAGGCTGATACCTTCTGCTTGGAGAGTCTATTTCAGTCTTGACTTGACTTCTTGTCACAGGGGAAAGCATTTGAGTTTTGAAGGGAGGGTGTTTAGTCCACATTGTGTCTATGCCTGTCCCTCAGCAGTGCTGTCATGGGACACACTGTGGCACTCCTGGCTTTCAACCCTGGCTCTGCCACAAATGAGTTGGTGGCCTTCAACAGGCCATGCTAACTGGACCAGAATTCTTCTGCAGGTCTTGTCAACTATGACAATTCTCTGAGACTCTGAGTTTGAGAAGAAGTTCTGAGCCATTTTTTTCTGAGAATAATTTTGGGAAGAGTACTTGCTTGTGATAGCTCTCTGCTGCTTTATCAGCAGCCAGGTTGCAGGGTGAGGACATAATAACTTTAAATGGATGTGAGAACTTAAAGAAGGCTTTGTTACCAGGACTTTAAAAATAACAGTTAATCTAGATACCAATGTAACTCCAATGAACAAAAGAATTCACTAGGCATAGTTAATGATGCTGCTTCCTTAAAAAAAATCTATGACTATGAAGAATCTCCTCTCAATATTTATTGTTTATATATTCAGAATAAATTCCTTGCCAGGTGTGATGGCTCACACCTGTAATTCTAATGATTGGGAGGCTGAGGAAGGAGGATCTGTTGAGGTCAGGAGTTCGAGACTAGCCTAGCCAACAGAGTGAGGAAAAAAGAGCTGGGTGTTGTAGTGTGGGCCTGCAGATCCAGCTTTAGAAAAAATAGTTGGGTGTTGTAGTGTGGGCCTGTAGTTCCAGCTACTTGGGAAGCTGAGGCAGGAGGATTGCTTGAATCCAGGAGGTCGAGGATGCCCTAACTCTTAAAAAAAAAATTCCTGGGGAAGATGGCATGGCATAACTGAATGGTAAGTGCCAAGAGGAGGATGAACTGGTCTTTATGTTGGTTGGCTAAGGGCAGTGCCTGGGCCCTGTGGTTCTGGTCACTCTGGGGACGTGGTCACTGTTGTCCTTGATTTGTGCTTGGTTTGACTCATATACTTGGTTTTTATGTGGTGACAGAGAAAACAGAACACTGCAGACATCCTTCAGGACCTGACAGGAAGAAACATTTCAGATTATCTGGTGAAGACATATGTGCAGATCATAGGCAAAAGGTGACTATTTACTAAACTTTGTCCCTGCTTTAACATTACTAATTAGAAGAGTTAAAGGCCTATAAATAGAAGACTGGAGCAGTTGGTTCTATGCCAGATTATGACCTGATTCTGTCTACTGGAAGTTTAGGATAGTATCCTAAACTAGAAAAGATGGTGGGAGGGATTGTGAACATTCAGTTGTCAGCTTAAAGGTTGTGGCAAGCATGGTCTAGAATGAAAATAAATCTGAATTCAAAGTCAAATCCTGCCACTTACTGGCTATTTGACTGGGGGCGGTTGGTTATCCTTTTAAAGTCTTTGATTATATAGAACGTGATATTAATATTGCTCTTATAAGTTTGTTGTGAGGACTGAATTAAATGATGAACATAAAGTGCCTGTGTTACTCTCTCATGGGTGGATTCCATGATCATATGCAGTGTCATGAAGGAGAGCCCTGGGAAGTCTTAGCAGTCTGATTTGGCGGTGGTGCCTTGCAAGAGCCTGTAGCTTCCTGGCAGTGTTAAATGCATAACTGATGGTCAGGACATGTTTGTTCTGGTTTCCTTCCTATCTTCTTGGTCAATTGGGGTCTTTCATTTAGTGGTTCTCAGAGACTTTAAATGACACAAGCTGGAATAACAATGACCATGAGTTTCCAAGAAAGAGACATAATCTGGGTCCTGTGATCAGGATTCTCTTCATAAGTCATCCATAATTGAAGTATTACTTTGAGTTAAGAAACTTGTAGTTCAGTCATATCTTGGTCTATAAGGTGGTTTTCAGTTTGGTTTAAGACAAGGTATGATTCTTGTATAAGCAGTAAGGTTTTTAAAATGAAGAGAAGAGAAAAAAAAAATGCTGGGAATAGCCTTTCCATTGGCACAATCTTACAATGCTAGCCTGATTATAGGGTATTTTCTGTCCCTTTCTTGTATCCTCAGATAGATATTTCCTATTACATCATCAGGATCAGTGCTCTGAATTATTTGAACTGATTTTTGCTTTCTATTTTTTTTTTTTTTTTGAGTTGGAGTCTCACTTTGTTGCCCAGGCTGGAGTGCAGTGGCCGCTCCCAGCCACCACAGCCTCGACCTGCTGGGCTCTGGCGATCCTTCTGCCTCAGCCTTCCAAGTAGCTGGAACTACAGGCACGTGCTACCACGCCCGGCTAATTTTTGATTTATTGTAGAGATGAGATCTCGCCAAGTTGCCCAGGCGGGTCTGGAACCCGTGGGCTCAGGCAATCCACTCACCTCAGCCTCCCAAAGTGTGGAATTACAGGCTGAGCCACTGAGCCTGGCTGATTTTTGCTTTCTTTATCCTTATTTTCTACAGCTTAAAGAACAAGATCTGGGTAAATGAGTTTAGGTAAGTTGATCTCTTCCTGTTCTTTCATTTTTCCCTGGCACTCTGGCTCAGAAGGATGATTTTGAGGCAGGTGTCTTGGGTTGAACAAAGCTGCTTGTTCAGGGATTGTCCCTCACAAACAGAGGCCTTGCAGAATGTGTGGAACACACAGGGGCACAGACGATTCAGATTAGACGGCTTTAGAGTTTCTACCCACAGCATCTGCTCAGTTTTCAGCAACTATTTCAGAGACCTCTGAAATATTTGGTGGACTAATTTCCTTGATGAGATTCAGAAATCTCTTGCAGGGCTCTAGGGATTTCAGGGGAGTACAGTGTTGTGAGGAGAATACCTATCCTAGTTACCTTTCCCCTCAAATCAGATCCCCAAAGGTTCCAAAGGACACAAGGATATTTTTTTTTAGGCATTTGGCATGGGACTAAGAAGGTCTTGGAGGAAATAAGAGGCATCAAACCATCTATTTTCACTGTGTTTTAACCATTTGCCTCTCTGGATTTTGGAGGAACAAATGGGACTAGGGAAGGAAGAATTCTTGAAGCCAATTTGTGCATCATGGAAAATGTGATAGTGATGTGGCTGCCTCAGGGGACCCCAAAGGCTCCCTGTTACTGATTCCTTCTTTTCCTCTCTGCCTTTTTCCCAAGGGCCAGGACCCCTGGAACTCTGAGCAGAGCAGATGCAGGCCCCTGTAGTGGCCTTCATGGTGGAAAGAACCAGAGCCTGTCTAAGAGCCCCATGTAGGCTACTCTGGACAGTGTGGGGCTCCCCGCTCACCCTTACTCCCCATCTGCTTGCCTCCAGATCCAAGTTGAGGTCTTAGCCACTAGGGTAGGAGGAGCATGGGTGAGATGAATGACCATTCTGTCCTCCATGGTTTCAGATGTCTAACTGTATATATAATCAGGCCAAGTCCTCCTGCGAGGCAAGAACCATAAAGGTTAAGAAATTGTGAGAATTCATTAGAAGAGGCTGAAGTGTAATATGTCTGAGTCAACCTTTGGCCCTGCTTAGAATAGGAATTTGTCTCAGTGAAGCTTGTACACACTCATGCAGTGTCTGCTGCTGAGTGATACTGTGCACCACACTGTCTGGGTTTTAATGTCTGGTTGTTCTATTAGGTACGGCGGGTTTTCCCTGGGTGTCAGTAATTCTCAAGCGCTTCCTCCAAGTCAAGAAGTTAATGATGCCATCAAGCAAATGAAGAAACACTTGAAGCTAGCCAAGGTACAGTATCTATTATGAGACATGTCAGAAAAATGGGTTTGGAGCTTCTGGGACATGGGAGCAGTTGGCAGGTAAATCTGATCTCCTCAGCTCACTGTTCTGGATATGTTTGAATACAAAACCAGCATTGTCATACTAAATCACTAAGATTTGAGCCAGGCAAGACTGAACTACTTGGTGCTTATTTAAAAGTATAGATCAAAAACAAATTCCTAGATTTAAAAGCTCTCAGAACAACTAGGGTTTCAGACCTACTTTTCTGAAACAATCACTGGCTAACTAGTAAATGAATCATTTTCCTTTTCAAGCTGGCAGACTGGTCTTTGGGACCTGATGAGTACTCATTTCATTTGTCTGGATCTCAAATTTCCCATTTTTAAGTGAGAACTGGAGAGGTCAGATGACAAAGACTCTAGGGTTGTGGACAGCAGTAATAGTTATAGCTCTGCTTTTGAGGTATAGGCCCGTATGTCTGACACATCTGCATGTAGAGTGTGGTCATGGCCCTTCAGATGATGCCAGGGGAAAACTTAGAAGAATCCTTATCACACTGTGATACTCAGACTTTGCATCCAGGGATTTCTCTGTGGTTCCTTCAAGGCTTGGACTTTGTGGTAACCTCTGTGCTGTAGATTCCCGGTCACTTGGTTCTCAGGAGTCATTTATTTAATGACTTCAAATTTAATTTCAGTAGATAAAGTTGTAGTGGTATTGCTCTTCATAGGGTTGTCCTGTTGTCCACAGATTCCAGACTTACTGTTGTCCCTTACTTGTGTGAATGATCACAACTGAGGCAGGTTTCTGTTGTTTACAGGACAGTTCTGCAGATCGATTTCTCAATAACTTGGGAAGGTTTATGACAGGACTGGACACCAAAAACAATGTCAAGGTAAACCATTGTCTGTTGTAGTAGCTTCTTGGAGAACAATAATCCTTATGTTTCCTGAAGTACTTTCAGTTCATGAGGGAGATATACATAACAGAAAAGAGCAAACTGTCAACTTTACGGGCAAGGCAGTACAGTATAGTGATGAAGAAAATTTGCTTTGCCACCAGACATACCAAGTGACCTTGTCTAAGTTACTTAACCTATCCAATCCTCAGTTCCCTCATCTGTAAACTGGAGACAGTAATCATGGCTATCTCCAAACTGCTGTGAGAATTCATTGAGTTAAAGATAGAAGGTCCTCCTCACAGTGCCTGGCCACATAGTCAATGGTCAGTGTATCCTGTGTGCTATCATTACTTTGCCGTGTTTTGTCTTAGTATGTGATAGGAATTTCTTTCTGAAGTGTGTATGCATGTTTTTTTTGTGTGTGTACCTACCTTCAGGAGTAGGGTTTGGAGGACATTGCCTTTTACCTGGTATGTTTTATTTCAGGTGTGGTTCAACAACAAGGGCTGGCATGCCATCAGCTCTTTCCTGAATGTCATCAACAATGCCATTCTCCGGGCCAACTTGCAGAAGGGAGAGAATCCTAGCCATTATGGGATTACTGCTTTCAATCACCCCCTGAATCTCACCAAGCAGCAGTTGTCAGAGGTGGCTCTGTAAGTGTTGCTGTGTCTGAATGGATGGGCTGGGGAGAGGACAGGAGAGGAGAGGAGAAAAGAGGGTGTGGGGGAAATCATGGAACAGGGAAGGAAATATGAAGCTGGTTATAGGGTAACAACTGCAAAGACAGTTACATTATGGTATGTCTGACCTGATCCAGGCTCTGAGCAAAAATAGTAAGTTTATGAATTGGCTGGTAGGGCTTCTTGACCTGCAGCAGAGAAATGACAATGATATGTAAAAATCATTACGTTTAGTGAATTCATATAAAGTGAATTTAAAAATTGTTAATAAAATTCTAAAATACTTTTTCTCACTATTAACACAAATGTTTAATAAAAATATCAGTATCACTTTTTTAAAGCCACTGTTTTACACTTGGTCAAGTATGAAAGGGGAACCCTAAAAAATTCAGAGTTATTTTTTGATGGGCGGGCCGGGCCCTCTGTAGTACAGGCTTCCCCCACTAGTTAAGTGTTCTAAAAACCCATTGGCATTAGTGTACTAGCTAGCATTGTTGTGAGAGGCTGCATTTGGTTTCAGTGAACATTTTTTTTTTTTTTGAGATTCTTTTAATGCATTTGACCATTTTATGATGGGTGATTTACAAGTGCACCTGCCCATACTGCGCTGAGAGTGTTCAGCAGTTTTTGACCCAAAATGGCATGACTGCCATGCCTCACCCCCCCCATTCATCTGAAATCACCCTGAGTGACTTTTTTTTTTGTTTTCCTGGACAAAATAAGTCCTCAAAGGGAAATGTTTTGCCGATGTGGAAGAGGTGAAACAAAAAATGACAGAAACACTAAAAGGCATCAAAATTAAAAAGTTCAAAAATTGTTTTTGGCAGTGGAAAAAATGTCTTGATAGGTATATCGCATCAAATGTAGAGTACTTCAAAGTTGACTGAAGTTTAAACATGTAAGAATAAATATACAATTTTTTATAAATATCAGGGTTTTTTGGGTTATTCCTCATATGCTTTATTAGCTTGTCTTTAATTCCTGAATTAAGCACTCATGCCTGCTTATGCTCTCGCTCTCTCTCGCTCGCTCGCTCTCTCTCTCTATGTGTGTGATGTTTAAAGCCAGTATGATCTGATTTGAAGTGTGCCGCCTTAGAGATCTGGATTTGAATCTGGTCTCTAAACTTTCTAGATGTACGAAGTTAAATAATGAGGCAATACATGTAAGTTGCCAAGCCCAACATCCAGTAGAGAGTTGATATTCAACACACATTGGATCCTTTTCCTGAATATGGGGCATGACAGTTATTGTTTCTACTTAACTACTATAGAATATCAACATAGAACACTAGGATATTTATACCAAGACCCTGTGTAATAGGCTTATTTGACTATTCTTATAAGAATCTGGTAGATTTTTTGTATGTGTTAGATCCAAATGCAGTTTTCAAGTTTATTTACAGTCAGAAAAAAACTAACTTATTTGAGTAGTTGCACACTAATACTTTTGTTCTTATTTAGCTTTCAAGTCACACTGTTCCTTTGTGTGTGAAAATTTACTACTGCTCTTACAAGGTCAAGAACAGTGGACCAAAGTGAATAACATTAGGCCACTCTGACTTCCTTCATTAGTTTTATTATGGCAGTGGACTCTTTTTGACCTCAGTGAAATCATTGTTGCATTTGAATTGTCAGGCTTTTTATTTGACTTAAAAACAATCATCTTAACCCCGAATAAGATGTGTCTGGTGAGCAGATGTTTTTCTCTGGGCTGTGCCTCAGATATTTGTGTGTGTGTCTGTGTGTCTTTGTTGATTGAGCCCACACCTGCATCAAAGACCCCCTCAAATCCTCATTACTTTTTTTTTTTACACAGGATGACCACATCAGTGGATGTCCTCGTGTCCATCTGTGTCATCTTTGCAATGTCCTTCGTCCCAGCCAGCTTTGTTGTGTTCCTGATCCAGGAGCGGGTCAGTAAAGCGAAGCACCTGCAGTTCATCAGTGGAGTGAAGCCTGTCATCTACTGGCTCTCCAATTTTGTCTGGGATATGGTAAGGACACAGGACTGCTGCCTCTTTATAAATGTCTATCAGGGCCGTGGATTGGTATGGATAAGGAAGAAAGAGCCCCTGCTATCACCAGGAAATGTTCCAGCTTGTCTAAAGATGTATGAAAAGGGAAAAAGCAGAGGCAGTTGATCACTTTCATGACATCTAACACAACATTGAGTTACAGACCTAATGTCACGCCAGAGGGAAAGTTTTGTACACACCGACTAAAGTTAATAGCACTACCACCTAATTTCCTAAGTGAAAACTTTCCTAAGAGTCAGAGAGATGGAAGGGCCTTAGTCAAAACTCCAAGTCAATGCCTATCTAACTTCTCTGATGGGTTTTAGCCTAAAGAGTCAGAATGTCCTTTGTCTTACTAAGAAAGCCATCTGTCATTTGAAAACTACATTTTACCAGCAGCTTATCTACCCATTGCAAATATGTTTTTGTATCAGCTATAATATAATATTTCTGTGTAGACCAATATGAAGGACTTCAAAGAATTCTAAAGTTCTAATTATTGTAAAATGCAGTTGAATTATATCTCCCTGTCACTTCCAATAATTATAAAGCGACACAGAGCAAATCTAATTCTCCCATTGGATGCCCCGGGATATTTAAAGACAATTCTCAAAGTCTCATTTAGCCTGTTTCCCAGATAAGATGATTTTTATAGCCTTCAAAGCACTGTACATATGTGAGTGATTGTGGTGATGATGATGATGTCTGTGCTGATTATATCAAGCCTCTTAGGCTTGTCACTGTTTTGATCTGATTGTCCTTCTATGGCCATACACCATATTGTTAATGTCCCTTTTGAGAAGCAAAGCCTAGAATTAACCTTGTGTTTAGGCTGTGGTATGAATGAATGTGGGTCTAGAGGGAGTTGATCTTTATCCCACACTTTTATTACTGCAACACACGAATTTTGCATTTTGTAGTGCCGTCTTATTGGCAGCTTGGTGATGAAGCAAAAATCTCCATTTCACAAAAATGATTGTTAAATCAGGTCTCTTTCATTCTGTATTAATGCACTTGACATTTTTGAACCTATACTTTCTATTTATTTCTGTTAAACTACATCTTGTTTAGTGTCTATTTATTTTGTCTTGATTCAGTAATTATTCAGTAAACACACTGAGCACTCACTATGTGTCTGACTATGCCAGGCGTAGGGAATTTAGAGATGAAAGATTGAGTCTCTGAACTCAGGGACATCACTTATCTTCCTGTGCATTATCTGTCCCTCCCTGCTTTAGACCCCTGGAAATTTGCTATAAGCATGTCTTCATCTAAGTTGTTGATAAACACATCAAGTAGGATGAGATTGAGGCAGAGCCCTATGGACTGAAGCTGCAATTCTTCTAACAGCTGACAAGTCCACTATCACTTTCCTGCCTACTCTTTGCTTTGCCAGCTATGAATTCTCATAATTGTCCTATGGTCAAGTCTTTATTTCTGCATTTTACTGCATGATACACTGTCAGGACAGACTTTAACATTATTCTCAGTGTGATGAAACAATTCTTACATTCGTGTTATGAGCGCTTACCTCATAAATAGAGTACATGTGAGATTGAACTTGGGTAGACTATAATATAGCATTAATGATAAAACACACAATCATCTTTGGGAAGAAGAATGAAAGCTTATTTGCCGCCTGTGAAATTGAAATTATTCTGACTAGGAATCCATCGTTCAGTAAGTTTACTGAGCGTGACACCTTGGCTTAGCTGTTGGAAAGACAGAAAGGGCATGCAGTTTATAAAATCAGCCAAGGGTAAAATGCTTGCCAAAATGTATTGTCCAACATTTTGATTAATAGTTTATGTGACTTCATTAATTCAAAATTACTCTCCAATATGTTTGTCTGCCCTTTCTTGTCTGATGATGGTGAAGACTTGGAAGGTGTTGTATTTTTGATTTGGGGGTGAACTTTATTTATTTGTTTTCACTTTTAGTGCAATTATGTGGTGCCTGCCACGCTGGTCATTATCATCTTCATCTGCTTCCAGCAAAAGTCCTATGTGTCCTCCACCAATTTGCCTGTGCTAGCCCTTCTACTTTTGCTGTACGGGTAAGGCACCTTTGGGTGAGGGAGTCACACAGTGGGTAAGACCTTTGGTGCCCAATGACAGAGGAAGGGCAGGGGACTCCCAGTGAACACTTTATTTGTGCCTTGCTAGGTGGTCGATCACGCCTCTCATGTACCCAGCCTCCTTCGTGTTTAAGATCCCCAGCACAGCCTATGTGGTGCTCACCAGCGTGAACCTCTTCATTGGCATCAACGGCAGTGTGGCCACCTTCGTGCTGGAGCTCTTCACCAACAATGTGAGTTCTGCAGAAAAACATCTCCTGCTGGGATGAATATCTCTGGGAGCCAGAGGGCAGTGTTCAATCATGATCTTATTCCACTTGTCTGTGACTTTGCCACCACTGAATGCTCTGTCCTTTTTTCAGTCTGTCTTCCCTGGGAAAGCACAGCACCTTTCTCTCCTACTGTGCCTTATATTTTGCTGGTCAAGCCTTTCATTTTTTTTTTTTTTTTGACAGATTCTTTTCTACTTCTTTCTGTTTCGTTGCTGCTTTTCCAAAGACTTGGTCTTCTGCCATCTTTGCCTTCTACTTTAGATATCAGCTCTGGGTGATTCTATCGATCCCAAGGCTTTTACCTCCACCTCTCTCAGTGGTTATGGTTATCTGTCAGATCTGTGCCTTGAACCTTAAATGTTCCCTTGAACTCTAGTCTCACATTCTCACTTGCCTAGTGGATGACTTCATTTAGATAATTTATGGATACCCCAACCAGACATGTGCTAATCCACTTTCCCCTCAAAACCTAATATTCCTCTTGCCATTCCTGTCATATTTAGCATTACCATCCACACAGTTGTCCAAGCTGGCTCTCTTAGAGTCATCCTAGATGGTTTGCTGTTGCTTATTTCCCATGTTCAACTGGTCATGTTGTCAGCTCTTCCAGTTACATATCTGAAACAAGGCTCCCTTTCCATTCTGATTGTCATTGCTTGTCCAAACACCTTAGCTTAACACACAAGATTTTTCATAGGTGCAGTTCCCACCATACCCTTCCCCAGTGCCCTGTAAACTTCTGCTGAGTTATCCCTTAAACCTGTAGGCCTGGCTTGAAATGCCCTTCTTCTATCGCAGGATCTAGTAGTGTCTCCCTTATCCTAAAATGCTTAGCTCCAATGTGAAGCTTTCCTTACCTGCTCTATGGGAGGTGTTCTCTCTATTCCCCATGATCTTGGAGCCCCTTAAGTTAATTTCTCCAGTACAACATAAATCCAGTTATGTGGTAATTTCCTGTTTACATGTCTTCCTTCATTAGAGTGGAGACTGTTTCTTATTAACTTTTGCCTCTTCCATGCCCTAGCACACGATGCATCCAGCATATAGCCCTTTACTCAATTGCTGAATATTTGGCCACTGCTGCCTTGTAGGGTCATAATAAGTTCTGATACATTCGAGAATAATTTTAAAAATTCCAACAAAATCTTGAAACTCAGATATTGACCCAGACATTAACAATTTGCTTTTAAAATGTTAAGCAAATATCTTGTTATGGATTTGCTTCTGATTAAACATAACTGTTTTTTTTTTTTTTTTGAGTTGGAGTCTCACTCTGTCGCCCAGACTGGAGTGCAGTGACCGCTCCTGGCCACCGCAGCCTCGACCTGCTGGACTCCGGCAATCCTTCCGCCTCAGCCTTCCAAGTAGCTGGAATTACAGGCGTGCGCTACCATGCCTGGCTAATTTTTTTGATTTATTGTAGAGATGAGGTCTCGCCAAGTTGCCCAGGCGGATCTCGAAATATAACTGTTTTTAAACTTTGCCCATACTCATAGCATTGCTTCAAATTTTCTGAAGAACAGAATTTTATTATGTATCATCAGCTATGCTTGCTGCTCTTTATTGGTAACTGAATTCAAAGGTCCAGTTTGTATTCAGGGAATCAAAAAAATTTTTTTTCACTCTCATATCTTGGACTTTGCTAAATTTTTAGAATAAACCATGAAGGACATCCAGTCTTTCTCCTTCCCCATCCCCTCATTTTTTTTTTTTTTTTTTTTAGAAACTGAATAACATCAATGATATCCTGAAGTCTGTGTTTATAATCTTCCCACATTTTTGCCTGGGACGAGGGCTCATTGACATGGTGAAAAATCAGGCAATGGCAGACGCCCTGGAAAGGTTTGGTGAGTGAAGCAGTGACTACAGGATGCTGTAATGAAGATGGCAGTGTGCATAGGCTTTGGGACTCTGGCCTTTGTTTTGGAAAGAGGCTGGTGATTAGGTACAGGGTGTCCCCCAAACTTCCTCCTACCCACTGATAGGGCTGATGCCAATGCATCTGATTGTGGCATAGGTCTTGTGATACAATGATTTGTCCATGCCTCTGATGGCATTGAGGTAAGTGAGTAGTCAACTTTGGAGGTAAGGAAAATGCTGGACCCAGTGGCTCATGCTGCTGGCTAGGTTTGTCAGAGTCATTGGAAAAGTCAAACCAGAGAGCTTTGGGAATTAGATACAGACCAGAGAATCAGAAGGAAAGATGCAAATATTTGCTCTATTAGGCAAATCATGGACCTGCAGATCAAGTTGTATATTATCTTTTACTCAGTGTATAAAAATATAATTTATTGCAGCTCTTTCTACCCTTAGAGTGGTTAAAAATATTTTCCCTATGTCCATATGACTATCATTCATCCACTGGCTAATATAGTCAGATGGGCCATGTTATTTAATGGACATAGAAGAGGGACTTTGCTTCAACTTGGAGGTATAAAGGAGATATATCAGGAATCTAAGGAAAATTTACATAAAACCAGGTGATTTAATTGAGTCTCTAAGTCACATTATATGCTACTGAAAGGGGCATCTGTTTAAAATGCTTTCAAAAAATACCCTGAAAATTTCCCTGAAGTGTTTGCCTTTTTAAAAAGGATTTTTGTCATGTCTCATTACAAAGGAAATATTAGAAATCTTCATTTAAGTTATAGCTCTAATTCATGTTGTGCTGAAATTCTGATTGATGTTGGGTCATAATACGTTTCCTTGAATCACGCCTGGAAAGTAGTCACTCCCTTGTTATTTTCTTATGGGCAATAGCCATTGTTACTTATAGGAAGATAGGCCCAAAAGTGAGAAAGGGCCATGGTTTTTGATACTACCATTCTGACTGGATCTCTGCATTGTGTCTACCAGGGGAGAATCGCTTTGTGTCACCACTGTCTTGGGACTTGGTGGGACGAAACCTCTTCGCCATGGCTGTGGAAGGAGTGGTATTCTTCCTCATTACTGTTCTGATCCAGTACAGATTCTTCATCAGACCCAGGTGAGCTTTTCCTCAGAACTCATGGAGCACCTGGTTGAAGGTCACAGCGGAGGCACACAGGGAAACACGCCAGTGGTGGTTGGATTGAACTGAACACAAAATAGATAAACTTATTTTCCAAATGTGGGCATTCCCCCAACCCCCAGCCCGGCCCATCCTGGAAATTGTGGCGAGTAGACTTTATAAGACTGTTTTAGAGGTTGGATCTTTGTCCTGAAAAATCGTTTGAAAGGTTCATTTTTCCTTAAAAATTTTCCTCAAAGACCTGTCAATGCAAAACTCCCTCCTCTGAATGATGAAGATGAAGATGTGAGGCGGGAAAGACAGAGAATTCTTGATGGAGGAGGCCAGAATGACATCTTAGAAATCAAGGAGTTGACGAAGGTGAGACAATAAACACAGGTACAACAGCTTGTCTTCAGTTTTCTCAGCTTTGTATGCTGGAAATCAGCATTTTGCTGACTTGCTTAATGAAAAGGGCTTGCTTCCAAAAATGTATATCAACACCAAGCTTCTGTCAATTTAATTTTATTTAAAAACCACCGTGGAGACGTCTTAATGAAAGGATTCCTACTGAGAATATTTCTGCAATGTGCATTCCCATTCTTGAGAATATTTATTTTTGTACACTTACATTTATGTGTTAGTTATTAAAATATACTAATATTGTATATCTAGTCAAAACTGAGGTAGGGAGAATAAATGGTTGATTTTGAGTTTCATAGTCCAAATAACTGGTATATTCCCATTGCTCAGTGAGGGGACCTGCTTCATCCCTCTTTAGGTGTCAGAATTCCAGAATTTCACTTTTCTGTAACCTATACAATATTTGTAATAATTTGACCGCAGATTTCTACCTTTTGGAACTTAATTTTTAAAAATATCTACAATAGGATTATATGTTAAACAAATGAAAAATTATGTAGATATGAATGACCAATATGTTTCTTGAAAGACAGATTAAAAAATAAATTGACTTTTATTATGAGCTTCAGTCAGTCAGCAGTCAGTTGCCACAGATACAGAACAAGGCTCTTAACACATCAAATATGTGAAGCTTATTGACGAGTTTTATTTTGCGGTGTGTTTGGGTTATAATCCCCTCCTCCACAGTTGCTTGGGAGAGCTGTGAGTCACTGAGGCTCATGAATTTTTGCATTTTGTTTGTTGCAGATATATAGAAGGAAGAGGAAGCCTGCTGTTGACAGGATTTGTGTTGGCATTCCACCTGGTGAGGTAAAGATACTTTGTCTACATTGTGTTTGTCCATATTAATTCAGACTATCTCTACCCAGTCAAACAACAGTGTCTGCAAGGGGTGAAAGTGGCTTTTAAAGGCTTCTCTACTTATGCCTGTGTGGAGCAATCAGACATTGAGAGGATGGGGACCCAGTATGTCAAAAGAGAATGATTTTTTTAATCCCAGGCAGCTTTAAAAAAGCACACATCCAAAATGTGCTTTTGTGATCCATTTGAGATGGTGATGAGATTCAAATAAATTTTCTCCTTTCTATTCCTGTTTGTGTTTTCTTATGCTCTTTAGCAAGAGTAGTAGTATGATTTGACTAGTTGGCTTTCATTATTTTTTTTCCACACATTAACTTTGACTTCAGTCTGATGACTCAAATAATATTTGCAAATACACCCACACTTCAAATGGTCCCATTATAAAATATATATTGAAAACTCTGTCTGATGTCTTAAAACCAAGAAAATAATTGATTTTTCAAGAATGAGGTTTTAGGATCATGTGATATAAAAACCAAGCTGAGGTGGCCATCTTATGGGGCCATTCATATTCAGATTTTTGTAGTTTGCTTTATACAATTTACCCCATTTTTTTCAGTGCTTTGGACTTCTGGGAGTTAATGGAGCTGGGAAATCATCAACTTTCAAGATGTTAACTGGAGATACCACTGTTACCAGAGGAGATGCTTTCCTTAACAAAAATAGGTGAGAAAAGTGGTGGACTGAATTATGCTGCAAATACTTAGTTTTTAGTTTACTTAAAGAAATATATTAGTATTTTTCTGATTATAATGGTACTATGTAGAGTTCATGAAAATGTTGAAAATATAGTAAAGTGTAAAGAAGAAGATAAAAAGCATCCATAATTTCACTACCTAGAAATAACCACAATTTATATTTTCTTTCAGTCTTACTCTAGTCTTTTAACAGCTTTATTCATGTATAATTTACATGCCATATAATTTACTTGTTTTAAGAGTACAATTCAATGATTTTTAGTAAATTCATAGAGTTGTACAACCATACAATCTGGTTTTGGAACTTTTCTATCACCCCAGTCAGTCTTATATATACATATAAATGTGCCATATAATTGAGATCATGCTGTGTATAGATTTTAAAATGAGTTTTTTATTGTTAATGAGTATATTTTGAATATTTTCCAATGAGTTACATATTCTAAGATGTAGAATTTTACATTGCTACTTGAAATTCCCCTGCATACATGTACATATAATTTACCTAATCAGTTTCTTATAGATGTTGGACATAATTTTATTAGTTTTCATTTTTCACTATGTAAACATGTCCTTATATACATCTTTTATTATTTTCTCAGGGAAAATTCCTACAAGGTAAAAGGGTATATATGTGCCAAACTGCCTTCTCTAAAGGGTGGACCAATTGATGGAACCACCATTAGGTGATTTTCTGAGATTGTACAGGTCACTAAGTAATCTGATCTTTGAAGGCACAACCATATATTAGAGACCTGTTAGACAGTTACCCTACCCAAAGTACTCTAAATATGTAGGGCTTCTCTTGGCTTTTTATATGGAGAGATGGTCCTAGGCAGTAGCTTTCAGACTTTTCTGACCATGACCTTTGAGGAAAATGCTTTCTACATCTCAGCCCAGTATATACTCACACAAAGTTTCATGAAATAATAGCTACTTGTAGTGTACTCTGATATTTCTTATTCTACTTTATACCATGTCATTTAAAAGGGGCTGGATATGACCAACTAAACTTATTTCAAAATCCACTAATGGGTGATGACTTACAATTTGAAAACACTGGAAGGGGACTAGCCAGTAAAATCAAAAAGAGCAAGGAACTTAACATAGTCATTGAACTTCTCCTCTGCTTCTTACCATTTTTTTTTTTTTTAAAGTATCGGTGTAAAGGAGTCCTAAGAGAACAGAAATTCTGGGAATAAGAGGCCTAATGTTGCACATCTGCTCCCCCAGGCTTGTTCCTAGTACCAAGCTCCTGGGGCAAATAGCAATGCCAGCAACATTGGCCCAAAGTAAGGTCTGTCACAGGGATGGCTATAAGAACAGACTTGGGTAGTATAGCTGTGAGGGCCAAGCACAGTGTCCACGTGTGCCTCAACTGTAATCCTGGAAAAGGCTGATTCTGGGGGTACTAATTAGTTATGCAAAAAGGAATGACTTTTGCTGTAAAGCCAAGTTCATGGCTATCCAGAGGTGGCTAAAGTGCAGCCATCAGAATAGGAGGTGGACATTGAACTTCTTTCATATCAGGGACTCTTAACTTGTTTGGCTTTATAGAACCTAAAAACTGCTCCACCAATATATGTAGAATTGTGTCTGTAGGTGTATTTTTTCTGTGACCAGATTCTCAGAAGTTTTATGATTTTTTTTAAAAAAACAAACAAAACCTTAAGAACTAGGAGGGTGCACTGGGTATTTGGTGAGACTGAAAGGTCTGGAACACATACACAATGGCTGAACCAATATATAGGCTGCAGAAAGCAGAGGGAGCTCATACCCAGAATTTCTGAATCTTCTATGAGCCCAAATGGCCATGAAGGAGAATTGGAGTAACAGCTGCAGTTGGCATGGACTCAGGAGTTCTGAAATGGGACAGCATGTATAGACTGACATGTTGGGAGAGTCAGGTGCTAGGACTGGGTAGGGTAGAGGCAGGACCCCTTGACTATCAGGAAGAGCTGGCATCCAGAGGACAGAAGGGCTTTTCCTTCCAGTAGCAGCAGATGTATCAGTATATTTGTTAGGCACAGGCATACTTTGTAGGAACATTAGGCTAGATTATCTCTATATGCTTAAAACTGACTAATTTTGTTGTCCTTTGTAGTATCTTATCAGACATCCATGAAGTACACCGGAACATGGGCTATTGCCCACAGTTTGATGCCATCACAGAGCTGCTGACTGGGAGAGAACACGTGGAATTCTTTGCCCTTTTGAGAGGAGTCCCAGAGAAAGAAGTTGGCAAGGTACTGAGGGAACTAGAGAGCCAGCCTGCCTTCTTTGGTACCCTGACAATATACCTTATGGTGTTTTCACACATGATATCAGCTTCAGGCTGTTTTTCCTCATGAATGCAGCTGTATGAAATGTTGGCTCTTTGCATCTGCTTTCAGGGTGGGAGTAGTGGGGGTAGGCGGGTGGGTGAGCATGCATATGCTGGAGGGAAGAGAAGGAGTGCTGCTCCCACCACACGGGTCCCTTCTCCCTGCTGTTGGCTCCTCACCAGTTGCCAGACCGAGATTACAGAATCTGGTCCTACTCAGTGAAATCATTTTCATACCTAAGCATAACAAAGCATGATAAAATCACCAAGCCAGACAAAGTCAGGATGCTTTTTATTGCTCTAGGTTGGTGAGTGGGCAATTCGGAAGCTGGGCCTTGTGAAGTATGGAGAAAAATATGCTGGTAACTATAGCGGTGGCAACAAACGCAAGCTCTCAACAGCCATGGCTTTGATCGGCGGGCCTCCGGTGGTGTTTCTGGTGAGTGTGACTGTGGATGGAAAATTATTGTTCTGGCCTGAATGACAAACATGAATTTTTGAAATTCCCATATGTGCAGAGCTATTGCATAACTGACTTGTCCCCAACCAGGAACAGCAGAACAGCCTTGGAGAAGCAGAGGGAAGCTTTTCCCTCGGCATACACTGGGGTGGTTCTGTCATGCCCTCAGATGCTCCCAAAAGAAAGATTCTCCAGCCATTTTGTTTCTGAGTGTGACTGAGGCTGGATGTGTGATTTGATATTTCTCTGGAACATTCTTTCTGACCATCTGTGGTTTATCTCCTGAAGATGGAGAGTGTGAACACAGCTTCAAAATCCCCCAAGTACCAGCTATGTCTTAGTTCCTTACACATTGATAGATGAAAAACAGTTCAAACTGGACAGTGGCCCTTGACCTTTTTCTTCTGTAAGGGATGAGTACAGACATTATTATGGGAAGAAGCCTTGGGTTGAAGCTTTAATGTCACTCAGATAACATAGAACTGGAATTTGTTTCTCTAAGACACAAGTGTAATATAACAGGGTAAGCTGGAGTGAAGAAAAGAAATTTTACCCCAACCTTATACAGACTTCATTAGAAGTATCAGACAAAAAGTATTTTTAGTATGTAGTTATCAGTCATAAAAAGATGATTGAAACTAAATGGCTTTTTCCTTCCTCGTTTATTTGGAGAAATTTGTTTATTTTTAGAAAAAAATTGATAGTATCTGAGTTTCCCGCTTCAATGAGATAATTATAAAAGTGACCTTGTTACAAATGAGTTTGAAACTTACTCTGGTTCTTTGGTCCATCAAGAAATAACTAGAATGGTAAGTTAAAATTTAGGCTGTTTCAAAGATTCTTCTGCATTTAATAACAAATATATCTTTGATTTTTCTTCAGCAAATATTAAGAGTTATTTTATTCTAATTACAGGATGAACCCACTACGGGCATGGATCCCAAAGCCCGGCGATTCTTGTGGAACTGTGCCCTCAGTATTGTCAAGGAGGGGAGATCAGTAGTGCTTACATCTCACAGGTCTGTAGTAAAGTCTTGGCTTGGCTTTTACACGGAGGGAATTTAAATTATCTAAGTATTATACAGGATCATTTTGTAAAAGTTACAAAATACAGAAAGTCAAAGATTAAAATAATTATCACTTGAAATTATACTACTTGGAGAGAACTATTGGCATCATTAGGATATGTATGTCCGCAGAGTTTTCCTATGCAAATATATACATACGTGTGTGTATGTGTGTGTGTGTGTGTGTGTGTGTGTGTGTGTGTGTTTTCACAAAGATGCAAGCAAAGTGTGTGTGTATACATAGCTTTTTTTTTACTTAACAATATATTGTGAATGTTATTCCAAGTAAGCACATTTGGATCAGTTTTTATAACTAGATAGTATTCCATTAGAATATATCCTCATTTATTTAACTGTTCCTCTTTTTGTAGACATTTGTGTTGTTTCCAACTTGTTCACAATTGTAAACAGCATTGCAGTGAACAGAATCATCCCTATATCTACATGTATTTGCATAAGGATGTGATTCCCTAGGAAGCTGGAAATCTGTTTCTTTGAAATGCTAGATGTCATGGTGATGTTCTGATGGTTGCAGGAACATCTCTCTAAAACTAAATCCTCTTTCTGTTTTCCCACAGTATGGAAGAATGTGAAGCTCTTTGCACTAGGATGGCAATTATGGTCAATGGGCGGTTCAGATGTCTTGGCAGTGTTCAACATCTGAAAAATAGGTAACAAAGATAATTTCTTTGGGATAGTGCCTAGTAAGAAAGCTTCATATTTATTCTTCTCTGAGTGTGCAGATGGTGTCGCTAAATAAAAGGAAATAAACTGTGCAAAATGGTATAGTGGAAAGAATGAGGGCTTTGAAGTAAAATAAAACTGCATTCAAATTCTGTCTATACCATTTAGTGGTTCTCTGCTCTGCAGGTCAGTTTCCCAGGACTATCTACCTCATAGCTTTGTTCTGTAGATGAAATGAAAAAAAAAAAATTTACAGTTCCAGTATGGGTAAGCTTTGGAGTCAGACACAAATAGGTTTCCTTCCTGGCCTTACCAATTTTATGAGTTCTGAGCCATGGGCAAGTGACTAACTCTCTGGGCTTCAATTTCTATATGTTTGTCAGACTTTATCGGTCTAGGCGAGGATTAAAGGAGATCATATATTTATGGCACCTAGCATAGAACAGGTATTCAGTAAGTGATAACTAGTTCCTTCTCTCAGAAATGTCTGGGTCTGTCAAGGACCTCCCTTTTTAATGGCACAAGGTAGGTTTTCAGGGTCAAATATTTTTCTAAGTTTCCTGGGGATCCTTCATTTGGGTATGTTTTCCTGCTTTCAGGTTTGGAGATGGCTATACAATAGTTGTACGAATAGCAGGATCCAACCCTGACCTAAAGCCTGTCCAGGAGTTTTTTGGACTCGCCTTTCCAGGAAGTGTCCTAAAAGAGAAACACCGGAACATGCTACAATACCAGCTTCCATCTTCATTATCTTCTCTGGCCAGGATATTCAGCATCCTCTCCCAGAGCAAAAAGCGACTCCACATAGAAGACTACTCTGTTTCTCAGACAACACTTGACCAAGTAAGCTTTGAGTGTCAAAATAGATTTACTTGTCAGGGTGAGGATTCCTGCCCACCAACCCCTGCCATGGGCCCGAGAACAGTGTAGACTATCTGTGTTGAATTCCTGATCTACTATTACTAAACCTCTCTGAACTGGAAAAGAGAGATGATGTTATTTACATTATAGGGTTATTATGATAATTTATTGTAATAATAATCATAATAACGACCACTTATTGAGTACCTACCGTGGGCTAGACGTTTTGCTAGTGGCCCTATCCCATTTAAATTAGATGACAAAAAGTATCAAACAGAGCCTGGCACTTAGTAGGTATTCAGTAAATGTTTTCTTCTCTGTTCCCTTTAATCAAGGCTATATGTGCCAAAGTAAATAATGATTGAACAGTTGGTGATGTGGCGGGCAATATAGGTCAATTTTTAAATGATTATTGCTTTTTCAAGTATTCCTCCCTCACACATGGTTTTCTAGTTAATCTATTTATACAATCCTGTATTTTCCTACTTGACTTAGTTTTATTATCCAGAAAAATGCAACTAGAATAAATAAAGGGTAAGTTGAGAGGTATTTATAAAATTCCATCTGTCTTTTAACAGGTATTTGTGAACTTTGCCAAGGACCAAAGTGATGATGACCACTTAAAGGACCTCTCATTACACAAAAACCAGACAGTAGTGGATGTTGCAGTTCTCACATCTTTTCTACAGGATGAGAAAATGAAAGAAAGTTATGTATGAAGAATCCTGCTCAAACAGGGTGGCTGAAAATAAGAAGGAGCTAGACCTTCCTTTGCACCATGTGAAGTGTTCCAGAGAAAAGAGTCAGAAGTTTTTGTGGGAATAAGTAAACTGGATACTGTACTGACACTATTCAATGCAATGCAATTCAATGCAATGAAAACAAAATTCCATTACAGGGGCAGTGCCTTTGTAGCCTTTGTCATGTATGGCTCTCAAGTAAAAAAGACTTGAATTTAGTTTATTACCTTATACCTATGTGAAACTCTAGTATGGAACCCAATGGACATATGGGTTTAAGATCATACTTTTTTGTTTTGTTTTGTTCCTGTGTATTCTGAGCTTACAGCAACAATTCATCAAGTAATCATGGCCAGTGATTATCAAAATCAAAAGGCATGCACATCCTCAATTAAGCTGTGCCATGCCAGAAGACTTGTTTTCCAGTGACACATCCATTGCTGGCAATGAGTGTGCCAGAATTACTAGTGCCAAGTTGCTCAGAAAGTCTGAAGCACCATCATGTGTGACACACACTTTTGTTAAAGCTGCTCTTCTCAGAGTCTATCAACATCATTAAGTATCAGGTGACAAAATGGTGCCATGTGTGGCTAAAGTCCTGCTTTGATCCCCTCTTTGATGAGCTGCTCTGGTGGCAGTAACATGCAAAAACATGGGTGTCTCTAGACACAGGAAACTTGATTCCGTTGTTATGTTGTCCTGTGCTTGAAGCCACGAGTCTACAGGGTCATCTTTCTGAGAAACTCTTTAAATATACTTAGGTCCTGGTAAGAAGCAAAGAATCAGTAGCCAAACTGCTGGGGCTGCAAGCTGCTGAGGCTAGGGCAGGGGATTGAAGAGATGGTGCATTCAGCCTAGGGAAGCCTGTGCCCATTTGTCCTGATTGTCTACTAACACGGTACACTGCATCTCAAGGTCTTTGTTATTTGATACAAATGTGGTAGTATTTCTGGCATCTTGAATTAATCTAGGAAATGAAAAGATGGAGTTGTATTTTGACAAAAATCTTTGTACTTTTTAATGTTATTTGGAATTTTAAGGTCTAGCAGTGACTTCTGGATCCTTAGAGTGGCCTCTTTGTAGAACCCTGTGGCATAGAGTATGGCCACACTGCCTCATTAGTTTTAATTTCTTATGTAAGTTTCATAACAATCCTCTGACTAGTGCCTAGAAAACAATGTGTTGGTCTCATGACATTATATTTGAGTTTCTTTAAGATCACTTAGAATATTCTTAATCTCAGTTCATCAATCAAGAACTTTTTGAGTTTATGCTATAGCTGAAAGAGTATGTATGGTGTAGGGAGACATTTAAGTCTCAGTAGATTTCCTGTTATTCAGCTAACTGCTTACAAATACAGGTTGCCTTGTAGTTGTGAGCAGTGTTTTATTTTTATTTTTTTTAATAACAAGAATTCAAAAGCCAAGAAAGTATATGGGTCACAAGGCTAAACAATGAATTCTTTCACAGAGAAAACACCTAGCTCAGAAACTTGTTGAAAAATACAACTTGTGTTTTTGGCATTTAGAGCCTTCAAATAATTGACTTTGCAGATGTTAGGCTCCCCATTAAATCTGACAGTCCCAAATTTTTCATGTCTTTGGTCATAATCTATGATGAAAAAAATAAAAACAACAAATGCTTTCACATGAAGTATTTTTCAGACTCTTCTAACCCAGTCTTAGTTTTTTGTCACTAAATACTTCTAAAAATATTATTTCACTAATGCTTAATGTCATCTGTCTTGAGACAGAAGAAAAGTATGAGAGAACTACTGTTTGATCATCACTAATTTCTTCAACTTTTTCCAGAATTTAAATATTAACTCTAAAGGTATAAAACTTCAGGCGTATTTCAAATTTGTTTATAACTTACAGAATGTTATATAATTCATTGCTTACAAAGAAAAAAATGACTGTTTTAAAATTAAAGTCAATATTGTTTTTTGAAATGATAAGAAATGAAGGCATATTTCCAATAACTAGTCTTATGAGATCATTATATTTTATGCTATCTTCAAAGATATAAATTTTATAGAATAATTTTTTTCCTTGTTAATATTTTTCAAAATCAAACTTCTGTTAATTTTCCCATTTCACTGTAATCATGTTCTAATTCATTATGTTAAATCCATGAGCAACCCTTTGCTTTAGTTATTCTGACTTCAAGGCCATATTTTTAAAAATCAAAAGGCACTGTGAACTATTTTGAAAAAGTACAACATCTCAATATAGATTTAAAAGGATCTCTTCTGAAGCTAGAAACAATCTACAGTTACACATAGTAATCTTTTAAATTTTCCTGTGTAAACTGAATTAAGGAGGAAATTTTTACCAACTCTGTGCTCATTCAAGTAAAATTTCTATATATTCCCTGTGGAAATGTAACTATGCGAGTTCCAGAAATTCTCAAAAGTGTTCAAAGATTTCTGCTTTTGCATCTTTTGGACACCTTGGAAAATTTATTAGCAACTGTGAATATGAAAAATAGAAAATAACAAGCCCTCTATAAATAAATGCCCAGCACAATTCATTGTTAAAAAGCAACCAAACCTCAAACTACTGTATTTCATTATCTGTGCTGAGAGCATATGCTTTGTGACTATTAAATGTTGCACATCATTCATTCACTGTATAGTAATCATTGACTAAAGGGATTTGTCTATGTTTTCTTCTTGTGGTTGTATATATCAGGTAAAATTTTTTCCAAAGAGCCATGTGTCATGTAATACTGAACCACTTTGATATTGAGATATTAATTTGTACTCTTGTTACTATCTAGTGATAACGTAATACTCAGTAATACTGCTCTAATTCTTTTCAAAAATTTTGCATCCCTTTTTATAGAATGTTTCTATTTCCATAAGCATTAAGTATGCTATTATTTCTTCTTATACCCTAGGATGAAACTGTTTTTGTGCTTTTTCTTCATCATTGGCCCTTCATTCCAAGCACTTTACGCTGTCTGTAATGGTATCTATTTTTGCACTGGAATATCTGAGAATTGCAAAACTAGACAAAAGTTTCACAATAGATTTCTAAGTTAAATCGTTTTCATTAAAAGGAAAAAAAGAAAAAAATATTTGTATTGTCAATAACTTTATATGAAGTATTAAAAAACATATTTCTATGTTGTAATGAGTCACAAAATAAAGCTGTGACCGTTCTGTTGATCTTCCATGCATTTGTGGCACCATCTACTGTTGAAGTGTTATAAAGCCATTACAAGAAATGTCTCTTGTAGAGGGAAAGCTCTTTGGATAAAAAGTAAACATTATAGAAAAGATTCACATGTCTTGTGTTAACCATAATTGAGGGGACTACTTGAAAGAGTGTTTTGTACTTTCCAGGCAGTGACAATACTTAGTAACTGGTATTAAGTGTAGGAGGCTTTTAGATAAACTTATTCTGCTTAATGATTATGAAGCTGTGGAGATCTGCTGTGGAGATGTCTGAATATACTCTGTAGGTAACCTTATTTAATAAATAGTTCACTTTGTATGGAGGAGGCTAAAAAGGCAACTTTTAGAATGCCTGTGTTCATTCAACCAAAAATACAGGGACACAGTGTGGCAAATTGGCAAGGTGCAGTGGGTAGTGGCAAAAATGAGCATGCAGGAAAAGTAAAAAAAAAAAAAAAAAAAAGTGAAAAGAAAGGATACTGAGACTGTCAGTGATTTCTTCTCTTTCTCCTATAATAAGTGTTGTGCAGACACTATACAAGTAGTGCTATGATGAGACAATGTGTATTTTTCATAGCTAATTAAGAATCTAAAGCTCAGAAAAGATGACTGCTTATCTTGGTACTTGAAGAACCCCTAGCAACAGTTCTTTTTAGTCAGTATGAGAGTCTGGCTCTATTTGTGACCTCTTTAGAATGGCTATAGCAATGTGTTAGTGAACAATCATTTTTCTGAGGCACAGTTCTGAACTTTGTGTGCAGAAGGATCTTGGCTTCCAGTGAGCCAAGATGCCCACTCAGTATCAGCATCACAACTTCATCCTCCTCTCTTCAAGTTCACATTATAGTGACTTTAATGAAAGGACAGGACACTGTTTCTCTGTGAAAAATGACATTCAAGGGAGAGGAAAAATCTTTATTGAAAAATGAAAAGGAAGGTAATTTAGATGAAAATATAAGTTACCCATGAGTCTCAACCTAAACATTCTTTTAGCTACAGAAAAGCCTAAATGAACTTTTCTAGATTTAAAAAACAAAACAAAACAAAAACCTCTGGACCCTTTGTAATGATAATGCATACATTAAATATGAAAAAGTATAAGAGAAAATTAGCTACCCCTTTCAAGTGTTTACTGTGTTGTCAAGCACTTCATTTAATTCTCAATTAATACCTACCCTATGAGGTGTAAACAGTATCATTTTACACATGTGTAAGTTGTAGTTCAGTGGATAAGGGGCTAGTCCAAAGGTACAGGGATAGTCGAGTGACAGAGGGTTATTGTTATTGAAGTTAGGTAACAGCTAAAACCATCTTGGCATCATTATACATTAATTTAACAGATATAGATTGAACTTTATTGTATACCAGACATTTGTATAGGTTCTGGAGGATATACTGTTGAAAACAATTCCTGCTTTAATGAGTTTATATTTCAATGGAGAAAGATAATATGTGGACAAACAAATCTAATACATTTAGACAATAAGTGCTCAGAAGAAAATAAAACATGGTAATGGGATATTGATGGAGCAGAGTCAGACATGGCCTGTCTGAGGAGTGACATACATACCATACACCTATTGCAAAAGCCTCGAGTGTGAAAAAGCTTGGCAAGTTGAGGGGGTAAAAAGAGAGATGTCTGTAATGATGTTCCTAGTGCAAGTTAGCAAAAAGACGAAATTAGGGAGATGGCAGAGACCAAATCACACTGGGTCTTGCCAGCCTTGTTAAAGTATTTGGCTTTTATTGTTAGTGCCATGAGGAGCCACTGGAGAGTTTTAAACAGGGTAGTGGTGTGACCAAATCTGTTTCAGAAAGAACACAGGCTACTATGAGAAGGACAGTAGGGAGGCTAAGTAAGAGAGAATGGCTAGGGTGGTAGCAACAGATAAGGAGAAATGGTGATATTCAGTATCTATTTTGCAGATAGAGTCAGCAGAACTTGCTGACAGGCTGCATGTAGGGGCTGAGGGAGAGAGATATCAAGGTGACATCTAGTTTGTGACCTGAATTAGGTGGAAGATTCTGTTAAAATGTAAATGGCATTTCAGTCTGAAGCTTAAGGGCAATGATAGGAAAGATTAAAATAAGCAAGTCATCAGTGTATATGTACTATTTAAGCCTTGGGTTTTAATGAGCTTACCTCGAGAGTAAACAAAGATAGGGAGCATTCTTGAGTCTGAGCTATTACAACATTTAGAAGAGAAGCTAGCAACGGAAACAGGGACTGGCCATTGAGGAAATGGAAAATCTGAAGAGTATCACACCAAACACTGGAGCTCAGATAAGTGTTTCAGGAAGGCAGAAGTTGTCAATTATATCCAACACTGCTGAGAAGATGAGTAAGGTAAAAGTAGGAATGGTAATTGAATTTGATAAGGCAGAGGTCCCTGGTGGCCTTTTTAAGAGTCATTTCAGTAGCCTGGCGAGGATACAGACCTAGCTGGAATGATGGATTCAGGGAAGAATGAGAGGTAAGGAAGGGGAGACAGCCAATATACATAAATCTATGGGGAAGTTTTGCTTTGGAGGGAAGCAGAAAACAGGACAAGAGCTAGATTACAAAACCTTTATTTGGATTCTTTCCTTGTCTATTAATAGTATAGGCCGTACCTGGTCATAGCTCACCTTTCCTTTTTAATTGTATTGTTTTTAATTCTTTGGGCACTTCTTCTGTCAGAAGCTTTACAAATTGGCTGGCTGGCTCAAGACCACCACTGATTTGCCCTCTTAAGGAAGACCCTATGATACAAAACTTTCCAATTCTTCCAGTCAGCTATCAAAAAGCTAATTCTGCCAAATGCCCAAGCTCTCCTTACCTCAGGGTCCTTGGCCAATTAGCTGTCACTAAAGAAAACAAACCATTTTCTCCTCTTGGAGGAATGTGCTTGTTTCAAGAGGATGCTTAGAGGCGGGCATTCTAGGTAAAATAAGTTATGAAAGAGGTCTCTAATGGATGTTAACACTTCTCCCAACATACTCCAGGTTCACACTCCTTTGATGACTGACAGAACTACAACTTCAGTTGCCACGGTAGTCAGGTTCCTAGGGTTTACTCAGAAAGTTAAGAGTGATGCTGAGAATGAAATCCAGAGTCTGAGTCTACAAGTGGCCTTTGCTTGTTCTTTGGCAGTTATGTGGCAGGGGATGGAACCAGACCAGATTGGTTGCATATCTGTTTCTCTTCCTGGAAACCTTCATAGTCTGTGATAACAACTTATAACCGGTGGGCACTGGTATTATTTTTATTTATTGATGGCATCCATAGCCAGAACTTCTACTGAGTTGTTTACTGTGTCTTCCAGGAATATTTCCAAATGAGTTAATACGGCTCTCCAATGACAGTCATGTAATTTACTGTTAATGGTGGCTTACAAGACCAATATGGGGTGTGGAGGAAAGATGGACTTAAAAAAAAAATCAAATGTCTCATAGGTTAATTCAATCAACAGTCACTTAGTGAGGGCTTACCACATGCCAGGCATTAGTATTAATACAATGATTAAAAAAACAAACAAAACCCTTGCTGACAGGGAATTTATTTTCTAGTGGGAGGAGACATAAAATAACAAATCATATGAAAGTAAAATATTAACCCTTTGCACTTGGATGTCCCCTTTGAAAGGACATTGTAAATCTAGCAAACCACTCTGATGTCCCTTCTCAGGGGACATAAAGAGATCGCTGATGATTATACAGGACAAACTTATGCAAGCACAAAATTTTTTTTTTAAATGTACATTTCCACGAAATTTTCCATTCAAACTGCATGAAAAGCAAATAAAGAGATGGAATATATACTGTGATAGATGTTAAAAAAATATCAGCTGGTGTTATGTGGAAAGAAAGTGTGAAGTGCTTTCACAGTGGTACTGACACATCTTTGTAACAGAAGGCAGCGATAAAGAGTATTTGTATAAGAAAGGCAGCTGTGGGTATACCCTTTTATCACATGGCATAACTTGAAAAGATAGATAAGCAAGTTACTGTAGCCTTAAAAGAAAGAGACTTTCAAAGTTGAAGGCAGATCATATTGAAGTATTGAGTGGCACAGATTGAATATATCTATCTGTGCTAAGCCAGAAAAGTATGATTGGAAAAGTAACATTCTTTTGATAAATTTCATTTTGTGATTTTGTAATTTACAACTGGAAATTTTTTATCCATTTATTTAGTTAGTAGCGCAATTGCAAAATGAAAAGACAAAAGTGAGAATTATAAGCAGCAGCGAAGATGAGTTAGATTTAGACTTTTATACAGATTTAGAAAAAATAAACATTGATGTGGAAGAAAACGATAGTAGCAGTAGTGATGTCATCCCACGAATAAGAAAACAGGTAAATGTAGTAGAAAGTGATAGTGATGAAAGTGTTAGTAGTTTCGAAGTAGAAGACAATGTATTGTCAAGTGACAAATGGGAAGATGTTACAGAAAAAGACCAGACTTCAGTGAGAATAAATTTTGTTATACATCCTCAAACAACAGAACCACAAATAACAGGCAATATAAGAGAAAGATCTATTTTACTCTGCATTTTCAAATAAATTAATGGATAGTGTAATAAAAAATGAATTATTATGCAAAAAATAGGAAATATAAAAACATATATCACACAAATCAATTTGGCGTAATTGGCATGCCGATGACTGACAAGGATTTTAAGCTTTTATTGCAGTCATCTTAATGTGGTAGGAAGAAAAGGAGACTACATTGTCTGCCTGAATAAGAAAAACACCAGGTGGAAGATGTCAAGCAAATTATTATTGTGCAACATGTATCATTGAACCTGCAATGCATGTCAGTGACTGTTTCACATGTTACTACATGTTAGAAAAATGTTACAAATTTTTGATATTTTTGTCATAAGTAAGTTCCTCAGTGTCCAAAATCCCATTATAAGCCAAATATCATTACAATAAGATAATTGGTTCCAATGCTATACTGTCTAATAAGAAGTTATTTGTTTTTCACTATTTCATAAAGTGCAGTCTAGTTGCTGGTGGGTGATCCGTGAGCTGTTCCCAAGTGCAAAGAGTTAACAATGGTGATAAGTGACATAGAGAAAAATAAGGCAGGGGAGAGGGATAGTGTCTTATTTAGGCTGCTATAACAAGAATACAATAGACTGGGTGATTTGAAAAACAAACATTTCTTTCTCACAGTTTTAGAAGCTGGGAAGTCTGAGATCAGGGTACCAGAATGACTGAGGTCTGGTGAGGGCCCTCTGTCTGGTTTCTTCACAGTAGAGAGAGGTAACTCAGGACTCTTTATCCCCTTATAAGGGCACCAATTCTATTACCCCCATGATCTTATCCAAACCTAATTACCTCCCAAAGGCCCCACCTCCAAATACCATCACACTGGGGACTAAGGCTTCAACATATACATTTTGAGGGGACAAAAACATTCAGTCCATAGCAGATAGGGGCCACTGTGGGAGAAGACTACAATTTAAAATAGAGTCGTCAGGGAAGGCCTCATGGGGGTAAAGGCCTCCAGAAGGTGTGAAAATGACCCATGCAGATGCGTGTCCAGAGAAGAACATTCCAGACAGGGGGAACAGACACTGAGGGAGGAGCATTTGAGTAGGTTCAAAGAAAATCCTCAAAAGCCAAGCCTGGAGCTGAGGGAGAAAAGTAGATGTGGTAAAAGATAACAGGAGGGCAGATCCCGTAAACTTATAAGTCACAGTTAAGGGCTTGGATAATTACTCTAAATGAGGTAGAAGGGTATGGGGGGGTAGAGTTTGAACAGATAAGTGGTATGATCTGGCTTATGTTTTAGATTATTCTGGCTGCTGTATAGAAAATAGCCCTGGATGGGGGCAAAGGGGCAAGGGCAAAAGGTCAGTTAAAATCCCTTCCCCCCGCCATGCTCCGTGGCTCAGCCTGTAATCCCAGCACTTTGGAAGGTTGAGGCGAGTGGATTGCCTGAGTCCACGGGTTCGAGACCCGCCTGGGCAACTTGGCGAGAACTCGTCTCTACAACACATCAAAAATTAGCTAGGTGTGGTAGTGTGCGCCTGTAGTTCTGGCTACTTGGAAGGCTGAGGCGGAAGGATCGCTGGAGCCCAGCAGGTAGAGGCTGAGGTAGCCGGGAGTATGCTACTGTACTCCAGTCTGGGTGACAGAGTGAGACTCCAACTCTTAAAAAAAAAAATCCCTTCCCCCAAATCCAGATGATGATTGGTTGGAACCAAGAAGGCTGCTATAGGGATGTGAAGCAATCTAATTCTAGATACTTACAATTTGCTGGTAGATACACAACGATGTGTGAGAAAAAAAGAAGGCGTTAAGAATGACTCTGAGGTTTGTGGCCTGAGCAAATGGAAAACGGGAGTTGCCATGAACTAAAATAAGGTTTCTGGGTACAGATTAAGGTTCAGTTTTGGACATGTAATGTGTCACCTTTTCAGTAGATGTTCAGGTGGAGGTGTTGAGAAGGTACTTGGAAAAATGAGCCTGAAATTTAGGGAAGAGGTCAACTGGAGGAGCTAGCAGCATACAGATAGCATTAGAAGCCATGAAACTTGGTACAATAACTTAGGAAGTAGGTGTAAATAGAAAACAGAGGCAGTTCAAGGAATCAGCCCTGGGATACTCCAACACTGAAGACTGAGGAGACAAGCTGAAGACATTAACGAGGAAAGAAGGCTTGTGAAGTGAGTGATTTGTGGAAATGAAGAAAGGGTTTCCTTAAGAAAGAACTGTTGCTAACAGGTCAAGTAAAATGAGGCCTGGGAAATGAGTTTGACAAGAGCAGTTTGGCTAGTGTGGGGATTAGAAAATGTTTAAGAGATGATGTGAGTGGACAAAATAGAGGCAGAAAGTATGTACTACTATTTTGAGTTATACTATAAAGGAAAAAAAATAAGATGGGGAGTTTTAATTTTTTAAAAAAGATGGGGAAAATGAAAGCAAATCTGTATCCTGAAGGAGAAGAATCCAGTTGAAAGTGGAAAAAATGTAGCTTCAGGAGGCAGCCAAGAACTGCTTGAGCCACATCCTTTAGCAAGTGAGAGTGTCCAAGTGGAGGGGTGTGTCTTGTTTGGTGCATGGGCTGTTCATCCATAGTACAATGAGAAAAGGTAGGGCATATAGGCTTGGCTGCAGAAAGTGAGCAGATATAAGAGTGGGAACTTGTGCAAAGTCTCTTCTGATTATTTTCTCAGTGAAGTAAAAAGAAAGGTTGTTAGCTGAGAATGAAGATCAGGGAGCAGGTGTTGGGAGTCATCAAAGAGAATGGAAGAATGAACCAGAATCAAACAGAATGCTATAATATGAACCTATACACGTAAATTACTTTTCTCTTCAAATTAGACCTCTTGGTAGGCAAATCTCGGTCATCTTAAGTTTTGAAAAAAGTCAAAACACACTTGGAGCTAAGTTTGAAGAATAAAGTACATGATTGAAACCAAGAAATCCTATTTTGGCCCCAACTAGGGAAACCCTTAGTATATCACTGAGTATATCCATCCAAAAGATCAAAATGACAGCCTTCTCCTTACCTCTTAATACAGTGGGCATGGGAGCAAAAAAACTAGAATTTAGTTATTAAGAATTGTGTATTTATTCTTACATATTTAACTTTAGTCACTTTCAAAGTACTCTCCATTTGATGCAATACACCTACTGAGATGCTTTTTCCACCGTTCAAAACAGTCTTTGAACTCGTCAATTTTGATGCCTTTTAGTGCTTCTGTCTGTGGTTTTTTGTGTCACCTCTTCCACATTGGCAAAACATTTCCCTTCTCCGGACTTGTTTTCATCCGGAGAAACAAAAAAACAGTTGCTCAGGGCGAGATCAGATGAACACTGAGGGTGGGGCACGGAGTAAAGCTGTTTTCGGTCAAAAACTGCTGAACACTCAGTGTGATGGAAGAACCAATCACCTGTTTGCCACAATTTGGGACATTTCTTGTGCAAATCATGATGCAACATTCTCAAAACTTCCAGGTAAAAACTTTGGTTGATCATTTGATTCAGAGGAACAAATTCCGAGTGTACTCAAAGGACCCAGCCTCCAAAAAGTAATTCCAGTTTTTTTGGAGCCCCCTCATATATTAGCAGTCAAAGGCAATTGACGGTCATAACCCTAAGATACCACAACATTTTGAAGCAAAATGTTAAACTATTTCCTGAAATATTTTAGTTGAATTTTAAGTTTTAATTTAATTCAATTTTAATTTGTAATTTGTAATTTTTGTGTATATTAAACACATACCGAGTTCCTAACTATTTCACACATGTGAGATGTAGGATTCTTTGAGCTCTGCATGGACAAGAATACTAAAAAGGTATGTCTGCTTCAGCTGTCACTGCCTGCTTTGTCTGAATAATATTTCACATTGCATATTTTGGCTTTTTCCAAGTAAACTACAGAATCCTTGGAGCCTGAAAAACGGGAAGAAACTATACATTCTGTTTTCCAAAATTTCCCTTGGACAGTTAATTTATAGTTTACATATTTTATAGCTAAACTATATAAAATATAGGCATAAATACAGACTATCAGGAAAGCTTGGAGTACCAAACCTAGTTTTAGAACATAGATGCATTAAGTACAATGAAAATTAAAGATGTTTTGAGGAAACCTTGAACCTCTGTGGCAGTACAAAAGAAATCCTTCTTCTGGTGTTACTAGCATACTATTTTATTGATGTAACCTAGTATTTACAATAAAGTTAAGTTATTACTGTGTCACTATCCTATAGCCACACATTATACAGACAGAATATACATATGCAACACAAATTAAAAAAATAAGAACAGACATGTAGGCTTTTATTAGGGTAAGCATTTCCATAACCATAAAGATCTCTTTAAAACAAATAGATGTCTCAAGATTTTTGTTAGTGATCTAAAATAAAGTAACAATTAGTAAAATTAACCAAAATTGAACACATTTCAACCTATAAACCAACAAGTCTTCTCTAGATTTTTTAACCTGTGACCTAATTACATTATTTTCCAAGTTGAATGATTAATGTGAAAACCGTAATTAATACAGATGACACAGATAATACTGTACTTTTCCAAAGTAAAGAAATATACTTGATCTAATACTTTTATAAATCCTATTTGATATCACAAAATAAAAATATTTTTAACATCTCAGAAAAAACAGACATTATGAAAAGATATTGTATATAGATAATTTAAAAATCTTGTCAGACAAAATGTAAAATCTTTATTTGACTATAAGAATATGCTATAAAGCTAAAGGCTGTCAAAATAAAGAAGAAGCGATATTCTGAAATGAATGAAAAGCCAAGATTTCATGAAATAGTGACACATATTTTTAATATATAATAGATATATTAGAAATGCCATAGGGAACGTGAGCAGAACTATTTTCTGAAGTGGTGGTGACAAAGGACACATGTAGCTTTCAAAAATGCAAGAAACAGCAAATTAACTTACCACCTCCTTCAAATAAAATACATTCTTGGGAGAATCTAAGCACCATCAGCAGATACATCTTCTACCAGTTAATGAAATGTTTTGTATTTCAATAGAAAACTATTTCAGTGGTGAGAATGACGTAGGAATCAGAAGCATATTCTGCTGAGATACTAGGTAGTTGACACTTTCCCGAACTGAAAAAACATTTCATGAGAAGGCATATAAAGTTACTGACTGAATCACATTTTTGTTCTAAAAATAATCAATACCTAGCGAAACAGCTTACCAGCCACCACAACTCTGGGATCCTCGTGAGACTGATGTCTCCCAGCTGCACGACTATCCGCACTCTCATTCCACCAAAGAACATGAACTGCAGAAAGGAACCAAAATAGATCATTAAAAAACTGGTATTAGCAAACAAGAAATAACAGAAAAATGAATAAAAAAGGTCTTATTCTTTAAACCACAATAGGGATATCAGAAAGATAATAAATATTTCCATGATAAAATTTCAAAAGGGTTCAGAGACTGGCTAGAGAAATTTAGAAATTAACAAATCAAACTGGAAACAGAAGACTGAAGAGGGAGGTTTACACTTACACAGATCAAGGCATAATTTAGACCAGGTTTCATAACTTGCTACTATATTTTATTTTATTAAAAAAAGCAGGTTATACAAACTGTGATTACGCAATCAAATTTAGATGACATGAAGAAAAATCAAGTTAGCATAATCATGTTATACACAGAGTATGTTTCCTTTACAAAATGAGTAAACTAAATTAGGATCTTTCTGTACATTATGCTTAGTGACAGATTAAAAAAAATTCAACAATATGAGAATTTTCTGTCAATGATATTAATTTTAATGGCTATATGATTCCTCCTTATCTATATAACAACTATTTAATCTCAACCCCTTTTTGTGGATTATTTAATTGTTCCCAGTATTGCAGTATTCTACAAAACACTGACATAAATGTTCTTGTACGTAATTTTTTAATACATAAAATCTACATGTTGGTTGTATTGATTTTGAAAACCACAGATAAATAAAAGGATAAAGAACCATTTGTAATCCTACCACCTCTAAATAACCACTTTTCTATTTTGGTATATCTTTCCCATATTTTTATATATGTGTGTTTTTTATATGTTTATATACTTTTTATACATATGCAGCATACATGTTTATGCTTATATAGGCTGTATGATGCGATGTATATGGATGTCTACTTATATAAGCATATTTATTACATAAATAGGGTTATACCACATTGTTTCCAGTGCTTCCTTACTATAAACAAAGCTGACAAACTTCATTAGAGCAGCACCAACACGCATACCTATGATAATAAAAATTGTGACAACTACTGCTAACATTTATTGGGTAATTCTTATGTGCCAGGCCTAGTTTTAAGAATTTAATGAATTTGCTTATTTGGTCCTCATAATTATCAAAGGGTAGGTTATTATTTATCATCATTTTATTGATAAGGAAACAAAAGTATAGGGAGATTAAGCAATTTACCCAAGGTCACAAAGTTAGTAAGCGATAGAGCTAAGATTCAAACGCAAGTTGTCTGGATCTGATTATTTCCTTAATATAAACTCTTAAAATTTGAGTTGAGAAAACCAAAGGTCATAGATACTGTGTCCTCCAGAAATGATATTCCAATTTATACTCAGCAGATCATTATTCTCCTACTAGGCTGAGAAAGAATTTAAGATCAAAAAGTCTGTGTATACACATTTTTAATAGTTTAAATAAAAATTATACATATCTAGTATAGAAAATTAAAATAGAGCCTTTAAAAAAGCTTTAATCTTGTTCTCACTCATAAGCGGACCTTGAATAATTATCATAATACTGTAAGAAAGGGATTGGCAGTAAGTGGGAAATTGCCAGGGGCCGGGGGTGGGGGTGGGATTGGCAGTTGAGGAAAACTGCCAGGGGAGGGAGGGCACACCTCATCAACAAGGGCAACTGCATAATGAACATTTGTATACCTAACCCTGAAGTGTACCCCACATATACAAAATTTTAAAAAGCTTTAACCTTATTATTCAAATATGATTACTATATATTTTATTTCCTTTCAAATTTCTTTAAGGTATAACTAAATACAACTACACACATACCTATTTCTCAGAAGTAATACTGGCAAAGACAAAAAATTAAGGCTTTTTATTTATATTGCCAAGTTTTCAGAAGGAAACATTATGCCAACATGAACTGTACACAGCATATAAGTACTTAATTTTTCTCTGACCTAACACTTTATCTACATAGGTATGTCATTGTTAGGTGTGAAAAATTATATCTCTTTTATTGTTTTAATTTGCATCTTCAAAATATACTTAGTAGCTATTTTTATGTCTACCTTTGTATATGTTTGCAGTTTTCTTTTTGCTTTAGGATTTCATTTGTGGTAGTTTGAGGCATGCTGAAAATTTGAGCCCTTGTATAATAAAATCGTCAATTAATTTTTTTTCCCTTCACAGTTCCTTCATTTACTCTTTGGCTTAGAAATAGTCCCCAACCATATTATTAATAAATTCATCTCTATGAATATGTGAATTAATAATTCATCTATAAATTAATCTAATATTACATCCATTTAATAATTCTTGACTTCATTTTTTTGCATTGACTCTACTTAGAGTGCCAAAAAATGCATACATAATTTAAGTGATGTTATCTGGGCATTATTTTTAGTTTGCTGTAATCAGAAGTATCTAGAAGCTGATGGTAACCACTTTGAGCACCTCTTATAATTGCAGAAGTCAAATATTCAATGTACAAAATATTCTACAATTTTAATACAGTTTTTTCCCTTCTTAAAATATGTATACTTTTTGGGCATCCTCTGTATAAGTTATTTAAATTTTTTGTATATTCTGATTATTTTCTTTGGATATGTTACTAAAAGTTGAATATCTGGATAAAAATCAGGAGCTCAGTTTTAAATTTGTTAGGTTTGAGATGTCAAGTGAACATTCAAGTAGGGAAGTTGAGGAGACAATTGTAATATAATGAGTCTTTCAAATATTTTATTAGCTATTCTTAGTAATTTTGCCTTTTAGATGAACTTTGCACACATTTTTTAGATTTCTGCTTCAAAAAACTCTCTGAAATTCTCACTGCAATTACTGTGAACTCTAAATGCCCAAAATAGGTGTTTTATTAAATAAAGCCAGTCTTCCTATCTGTTTATCAATCATGCTATCTAACATGCTAGGCTGTTACAAAGTTATTACCAGTGATGAATATGTATTGTTTCTAGTCTGTTTATACCTAATAATATTTTGATCTTTGTATTTCTATGTCATTATATCCAAAGACCAAAATGTTGGCAGTGTTGTCCTAAAGTAATGGGAAATGAGTTAATACTTTTCTTTGAGCTTGTCCATGTTTTTAGCATTTGTAGAAAATATACAAGTACACTTTCATTCAGAAACAACTTCTCTACACCTAATGCTAATTAATTAATTAATTAATTTTTGAAAGCAGGATTTATTGAGGACAGAAAAGCTCCCACAGTGGGAGAGGACCCGAAGAGGTTGCCCCCACCTAATGTTATTTTAAAAAATCAATAAGGCCATGGTGGCTCAGCCTATAATCCCAGTACTTTGGGAGGCCGAGGTGAGTGGATTGTCTGAGCCTACAAGTTTGAAACCAGCCCAGGCAACTTGGTGAGACCTTGTCTCTACAATAAAAGAAAAAAAATTAGCTGGGCATGGTAGTATGTGCCTGTAGTTCCAGCTACTTGGAAGGCTGAGGTGGAAGGACTGTCAGAGCCCAGATGGTCGAAGCTGGGGTAGCCGTGAATGTGCCACTGCACTCCAGCCTGATTGACAGAGTGAGACTCCAATTAAAAAAAAAAAAATCAATAAAAATATATTTAGAGGAAAAAAAAGATGAAAATAATATTTTCTTGAGGAGCTCTCCAGTTTTTAAAATTTATTATTTTGATGTATCAACAGAAAACAGCAGTTCAGCATTTGAAAAAGTTACCACAAGGTATTAACATTCTAAAAAACTAAGATGAAAACTGTTTCTATTCAACTCTTAACATTACAAAAAACTAAAAATTTGGAAATAAAAATGAAAATAGAAACCATAATGAAAAAGAAAGACAAACCGACCCAAGAAACTTAATAGACCACCAATATACACTGTAATTTCATAAAATAAATGGACAACTGTACCTCGGTTGAGGTCTCCATACTCTGTGTGGAAAACACCAACTAGTTTTGTGTAGCCTAGATTAACATGGGCAGTAATTGCCCTTTTAAATGCATCACCCCACAGAGCTGGTCCACCAGGTTTCATCTGAAAAGTAGCCAGTTCATAGACTCCTAGAACAGGGGAAAAAAATTATTATTATTTTTTAAATTTAAGTAATTTATTTTATTTATTTATTTTTTATTATAAAGACATGGGGTACAATTCAGGGTTAGGTATACAAACACTGATTATGCAGGTACCCTTGTTGATGAGATATGCCCCTCCCTCCCCTAGTAGTTTCTCTTAACAGCCAATCCCCTCACAACAGTTTCTCATTACTGCCAAACACTTTCTTATAGTATTATAATTGTTCAAGGTCCGCTTATGAGTGAAAACATATGGTACTCTGTTCTTTGTTTTTCTGATAGATCACTGAGTATGATCGACACCAAATTCATCCAAGTTGCTGCGAAGTCCATATATTTGTCCTTCTTTATGGCTGCATAATATTCCATTGTGTATATGTACCACATTTTCTTTATCCAGTCCAGTTTCGATAAAAATAATTATTTTTAAGAAAATATTCAAGTAATTTTGAATCAGGTTTGTTTGGTTCCAGGAGAAGGCTAACCAATGTATACAGATTTGGAGGATAATCCATGCATATATTTATGCAGTCATACTTATTAATTGTCTGCATTATTGTTCCTTGTTTTTATGTTTAGAAAGTCCGTGTTATGCTTAAGGGTCAGCGGTTAAGCTTAATCATAAAGAAATAGAGGCTGGGCTCGGTGGTTCAGCACTTTGGGAGGCCAAGGCGAGTGGATTGCCTGAGCCTGCGGTTCGAGACCAGCCCAGGCAACTTGGCGAGACCTCATCTCTACAATAAAATAAAAAATAGCCGGGCATGATAGTGCCTGCCTGTAGTTCCAGCTACTCAGAGGGCTGAAGCAGAAGGATCGCTGGAGCCTAGAAAGTCGACGCTGGGGTTGCCGTGAGCATGTGTGCCACTGCACTCCAGCCTGGGTGAAGGAGTGAAACTCCAACTAAAAAAAAAAAAAAAAAAAAAAGAAATAGAGGAAAAAGGACTAGAAGCTATATATAAGCTACTATCTGAATATATATTTTTAATATATATATATTTCAGATAGTAGCTTATATATAGCTTCTAGTCCTTTTTTCCTCTATTTCTTTTTTTTGAGTTGGAGTTTCACTCCTTCACCCAGGTTGGAGTGCAGTGGCACACTCACGGCCACACCAGTGTCCACCTGCTGGGCTCAGGCAATCCTTCCATTTCAACCTTCCAAGTCGCTGGAACTACAGGTGTGGTGTGTGCTACCACGCCTGGCTAATTTTTTGATTTATTGTAGAGATGAGGTCTCATTAAGTTGCCCAGGCTGGTCTCGAACCTGTCGGCTCAGGCAATCCTCTCATCTCGGTCTTCTAAAGTGCTGGGATTATAGGCTTGAGCCAACATACCCGGCCATCTAAAATATTTTTAATTTGTAAAACTTGCAAATAAAATATTCTGAATATATAATGAAATAGAATTTTTGAGCTGCCCAAATTTACACTTTTAAAAAAGAAATGAATAAGTATTTTCTCATCTCCTTCATTTCCCTCTTCTTTTAAATTTTGAGAGGAAATACTTTTCTCTTTGTATAATTTCCCCCTATAGAATTCTATTTCTAACAAGAACGGCAAATAGTTGACCTGAAGTCATGTCTAAGCCTTTGAGGAAAAAAAGAAAACCCTGAAGGAGATGGTTTTGTTTTCCCTGAACACCCAAGTAAATGCTTATAAAGCATTTTCCCTTCTGGTCAGAAGTATGAGGTGAAGTATGAGAAAGAAACTAGGAGACAAGGAGATTAGACAAGAAAAAGGGAAAAAAAGTACAAAGTTACAAAAGAATTATGAGCAACACAGAAGAAGAGAATTAAGATCTGACACTGACTAAGAAGTCAACTATTTTATTTAGACAGTGCTAAAAGCTGAGCTGACGTTTACGTGGGTAAAGATTCAAATAAAACTTTTCAAATATCTTGTCATCTACAGTAAAATACAAAGTTGAGTTTATAAGGGAGATTGAAAATTAAATTAGTTTATGCTTTTCTAACCTGACCTGTATTTAAAACTAGACTGAGGTAATTATTTCTTTAAGTAAGAAGCAAAATCAGCAAGAAGACAAATCTTAAGGAAGTATTCTCAAACTGAGAAACAACAAAGAAGGCGGCACAAAAGTTAAACTACAATGCTACAACGTAACAATTTAAGTTACCTTACTTCCCCCAAACAGTCAGTCGTATAAGTAAAGATGTACTTCATGATTTAAGATCAGCTAAATTTGTGGAAAAAATACCTATATATTTCGAAGTGTATACATTTTAAAACTATGACATTTCATAAACTACCCCTTACCTACTCTGCTCACAATCTGCACTTCTCCAACTTTACTGACCATGTCCACTTTTTATATAGCACAGCTAAACTTTAAGAGTCCGTCATATTCTAATTTGGGAAATTACTTCAATATTTGAAGTAATTGTTTTAAGGATAAGCAAAGAGCTCAAATTCATTTTTATCTCTATACTCACCATACATTCATATATAAAACAAAGAATTTAATTTTTTTCCTGTGGAATTTTAGTCTTTATAGCTTTAGGTCTTTAGTATTTTATTCATTAAAACTCAATGTCACAAAGGGAAGCACTCACCTGCTTTTGGAGGCTTTTCTAATTTGCACCATGGTACCAGATAAGTAATATCCAGCTCTTGCTTATCAACAAGAGCCCAATTTGGAATGAGTAATTTTTCTTGCCATTCCTTATCTTTGGCTAAGCCTTTCCGAACCTCAGCTCGATGAGCAAAATTATCTATGGGAATAAAAGGATTAAGAAAATGAAAACTTTTTATTTAAAATAACTATATTAGGATTTCATTCAATTCAGGAAAGTTTCATTGAGGCATATATGAATCCTGTATTATGTCATTGGAGATAACAACATAAACAGAGGTGAAAAATGCCCTCAAGTTACTTATGGTCTAAAAGGGGAGTAGGAATGTAAATAACAAATTATAATGTCATATTATGGGCTTGATAGGCCCTACCACTTTAGTAGGCAGTTGTGTGAATTAGGTCAGTTATTGAAGCCTTCTGTGCCTCAGATTCTTATTCTGTGAAATGGAGATAATACTACCTCCAGGGTTGTTGTGAGGATTAAATGAATACATGAAAAGAGCTTAGAAAGTGTTTGACACCTTTGTTAGCACTCAGTATATGCTAACTATTCTTATGAATTAACTGAGGCATGTAATTTATACTGCTAGTTTAGAGAAAGACTACTTTTCCTTGGTGTTGGTGGTGGCAGGAATCAGGTCAAGGAACACTTTGACTCAAACTGAACATAAATGACTTTGAGATGTACTTTATAAGTCTCTTTTCCTTTGAACAAAGAGCTTCCAAAGAAAGAGTGCTGACTCTTTTACTTGTCATTCTTTTCCCTACAATCTATTTCTTTTCCTTCTCTGTTACCCAAACAGATATTCATTTACCAATGTAAGTACCTAGTACAGCCTACCCTTGACTCCACAGGTTCTGCATCTGTGCAACCAACTGTAGATCAAAAATATTTCTTTAAAAAAATAAAAATAACAATATGAAAAAATATAAATCAAAAACAATACAGTATAACAACTATGTACAAAGCATACACATTTCATTAAGTATTATAAATAATTTAGAGATGATTTAAAATATATGAAAGGATATGTGTAGGTTCTATGGAAATACTACACTATCTTCTAAAAAGGATTGAGTTGATTTTGATATCTGCAGGGAGTCCTAGAACTAACCTCCTGCAAATACAGAGGAACAATTATACTAAATTTACTACCAGGTCCTTCTAAGACTAATGATAAATGAGTTTTACATAATTTATGCTAGGGATAAGAAACAACACCTATCTTTATAACTTAAGTGTGTTATAAGGACTTTATTAGCAGTTTTTCTTTAATGGAACATGATTCAAATGTAATGGAACATGATTGTGGCATATCTAAAGCATACATTATGTTTTAATGGGCCTTGTTTTATTATAATAGGGGAAAACTAGAGAATGGCCATGTTAAGTATACAACAAGCACTTTTCAAATGAAGTTACTTTATGACTATTAACTTTAGATACTGATTAGGAAACACTAATGACATTATTAAAGATTTTTTAGATATCATCAAGTCCTAATATGGACAGTTAAAGACCCAGGAGTAACAAACATTCTGGGAATTCTTGTAACTTGTTCTCCTTTCTCTAGGGGTAGGGCAGCTTCAATAAAGGAAGAACTCTGATTCCTTTTCCTTTACCTACCTAGAGAAGTATCATAGTGAATTCCTTGAAACTCTAGGGTACAGTGAAACACAAGTGGTTTATAAACATAACAAAATTGTTAAATCTCAGAGTTGGGTGAGGCTGAAAAGTTAACCATCATCTCCTATAAACTTCCATTTTCATAAAGTCCCTAATGGTTATATTTCTGCTAAAATGATAATAATCCATCCTAGCTTTAATAAGAAAAGATACTTTTCCTTTCCTTTTGTGATATTAACCTTCTTGGACTTATGCAATCACTGATTTATATTTTCCATAAACCATCTTTACAACATACCATTCTAAAATTTTTCTGAGAACTAAAGTCTAGTTCACAATTTTATGATTTTATATCTGAGACTCCACATTTTCCCATTTATGATGATGTAAGATTCAAGCAAGGGGTTGTTAGGGGTGTACCATTGGGAGGAATTATTGTTGATTCATTTTTTAAAATATTGCTTTTTAAAAGTTTTACTTAGCCTGTATGTACCTATAGTAATACAGACCCAAGAACTAAGTCTCATGTTACCTCAAACAGAATAATGAAAATCTGTACCGAACACTTAAACTGGAAGACGCATACCATATTTCCAAATATGAAACACTTTATTCACTCTGCCTCCAAATTCTACACTCCAAAATCCAACCAATTCAGAGTGAGCTGTCCGAAGATGAATGTGTTTCTTAACATTTTCCATGAACTCGTTCATTTTTGAAGGTTGAAAATAATAAGAACGAAATTCGTAGAATGTTTCATCACATTGTCTAGGGCCCGTAGCAAAAGATGAGCACATCTGAAGAAGATAAGGCAAATTTAAATATTTTGGGAAGGTAGGATTCACTATATTAGGCTACAACCAAATGTGAGTCTGGTTTGAGATACATGCAGCAGACTAATGATTCATGCTTGTATTTCAGTTGTCAACTCTCCTTATACATTTGTTTACATAGAAATGTCAATAAAGATAACTACCTTTACATATGCTGAATAGAGTTACTGTTTCCCAGCAGAGGTCTAGCACCATTTTCATGAGAAGTTGATCACAAGGCAGCACTGGAATCTTAGTGATGCTCCCTTACCCAAGAACTACATTAGTAATCTCATAAATTTACAAATATTCCATCTTAGTCAATACCATATGTATTAGCTACACATTTAAAAGAACTTTATAAAACAGGCACATCATTTGGCAGGCCAAATGAAACTATGTTTACTCAGAAAATTTTTTAGGTTCCTAGGAAACTGGGAAAGGCTATCAGATCAAAGTATTTCCTAAATCCAGTGATGAGGACTACTAGTCATAAACAGGACTGGAATGTAACTAATACTAAATGAGTCTAAGACCTATCTAACTGCACTTTAAATAGGAGTAGACTATCTGAATTCTAAAAAGGAAAAAAAAAAATCAAAATTGTATGAATCATTGTTTGTAACTACAGATGCAATGTGAAGAAGTACATTTAATGTCTCAATTATACCAAGTTGATGGAAATATTCTTTAAGAACCATCACTTCCCTTTGTAATAGTCATATGCTCAATAAGCACATTTCTGTAATTTGGTCCTCCTAACCTGAGGGAACTTAACTTTTAGTAGCAAATGCCCTGCCACAAATCATCCTCTGAGTCTCTGTCTGTGTATACAAATATATATGTATAAACACACATCTATACACACAGATACATGTAGCATTCATTTAAAAATCCATCTTAATGTAGGTTTGGTTAGCATGTGACTATTTATTAAAGCTGAGTAACCAGAATAATCTATCAGAACAGTTATGGTAGGCTTCTTTCACCTACATATTTTTGGTGATATCATAGAAATGCCTGTGTGTTATATTTATGTGTAAAACGTCTTAATTATAATTGTCTCTTTTCAGGTCATTCCACTCATGTCCGCTATGAGTTATGTGCTTATTTCCTGTATGTCTAAGTCTGCTTTAAAAGTAGTTCTTTCCACTAAAATTAACTTCTGCTACCACTGGACATTCTTTTTGGGTCAATTTAACCTAACACTAATAACAAAATGCTATAAAAATAAAAAGCTGCCTGATATCTATAGTTTTAAAAATATTATAAATAAAATATAAATATTTCAGAAAAGGAGTTTACGGGTCATCTGTAACAATTGTTTTTTTAAGTTGATTTTCAGGGATTTGTATTTGGAGATGTCAACCTAAAAAGGATATTAGAGATAATTATCTCCGAATATGTTGAGTTTACTCAGGAAATGAGAAATGAAGATTATAAACCACAAATGCAAGAATAGCAAGGCACCAGTGCATGCAGTAAGGAAAGGGTAAAGGGGAGCTTTTATTAGCAAAAAGGGGAGGTTCTAAGCTGCTTAGAATTCATTAGTTCCAGAGGCTCAAATCCAGAGGCACCAGTTTATTGGCGAAGATGCCATAACTGGGCAAGTGTTCTTTCGAGAGCATCTTAGCTTAATTACTGCAGACCTAAAGAATATCTAGTGATAAACTTTGCCAAAGGAGGAGATGCATGCAGGAGGTGAAAGGGCTTCTGGTGGCATTTTAGAAAGTCCCTGAAACAGTTCTCATCCCAGACATGTAAGCATGAGCCTCTTCTCCATAATGCCCGCTTAGTCCTATTTTATCTGGGTCTAACAAAAGTGATTTCACCTGGCATCTGCAACTTCCTCAGAGAACAAACAGGTGGCTAAATGCACACATTTTAAATTGACTTTCCCAGGGGAAATATACAGTAGGGAAGCTTAGGGAAAGGTTAACTGCAGTGAGAGCAGGGTGTTTGGGGGGGGCGGGGTGAGTTTTTGTTGCAGCATAGACTATAACTGTACTGCAGCAGAAACCATGCGCCCTTGTCTCCAAGTTAGGACTCATTTTCACCAGGAACGACTTCTAGTTCAATTACAAGAGAGCAACTGGCACACACCTAAAAAGAACTCAAAGTTCAGAAAAACGCTGTAAGGAAATTCTTGGCCCTGCCCCACTAGGGAGAATCATGAGAATATAGACTGCATTGTTAATCCTGGGTAAATGGACGTTAATGGCCTTCCTCAGGGCTCCCCAGCAAGTCTGTCACTAGAACTGGCTAATCCCCTTCCTATCTTTCCCCTTGAGAAAGGAGTCAAGTGCTAAATATCCACAGGAGAAGAAACCTCTGGGCTAGATTCACAGAATAGGCCAATGCCCGACAGTTAAGACTGAGCCGCGAGCTCCATTTTGCACATTCCTCATCTAAGGTTAAAAGAATTTGTTATCTTCGTGTTGGCTACGAGGCTCTGGACTCTGCCTGGCTTTGAGATCGATTGCAAAAAACTTGGCTGACGGGGCGGAGTCAGCCCACAGAGACCGTGGGCCTCCTCTCCAAGGTTCTCCACACAATGCTCCCAAGTCGTGCACTTTATTTAAAAGGGAGAGGCAGTTCAGTTGAAGAGGCTAGAAGGCCTGCCCTGCTTCGACCTGAAGTCTGGAGAGGGCGGTGGCTTGTAAAACCGCAGATCGCCAGGCGACCCCGTGGGTTGTCCTGAGCCACAGGTGCGACGATGCTGGGCGGGGAACAGGCAGCAGCCGTCGCTTCAGAGGTGTCCTAAGGCTGCTCAGCACAGGCCAGAAAAGCTCTCTTTCCGTGGTTGCCCGCGAGTCGATCGGGAGGCGACCCAGGCAAGGAAGTCTCCGGGGCAGCACCCTCCCACTCCCGCGCGTCGGACACCGCAGTCTCAGGCTACCCGGCTGGCGGCAGAAGCTCGGCGGCGGCGCGGGGCTGCAGGTCTCGGCACGCGAGGCGAGGGCGCATGCGCACGGCTCGCAAGTTCCCGGAACACGCCCCGCTCCCCCACCAGTGCTCAGGGTCACCTCCGCGGCCGGTACCTGAGGCGCGAGCGTCCGCGCAGCCAGCGCCCTAGTCAGGCTGCTCCTGAGGACGAGCATGGCGAGGCTTCAGCGCTGAGAAGGGCCGCCAGCCGTGTCCTTCTGACACTTCTCTTAGGGCTTCCGGACTGGAAAGGAGCTGCAAGCGCACAACTGGGGGACGCCGGCAGGGGCGGGGCCGGCTCCGCCCCGGGCCGGGAGGCGCGGCTGGTCGGGCCAGTCCGCGTGGTGTGTGTCTCTCCAGCGCTGACCCCTGGTTCGCCTTTGTGTCCTTAAACGTTCTTGCCCCAGACGTCAGAGGTGGAGTGGGACTGGCCGAGTGCTGAGATTCGCCCTGTCCCTCCTCTCTGGGTCACCCCCTCATTCTCTGCAAAGCGCGGTGCACAGATGCGTGACTGTGCGGGGATAGCGCGGTGGTCCACGGAGAGGGGCCGGGTGCGTGGACGCGCGCGTGTCGGGCTTTGTATGTGACAGCTGGAGTTTGTTGCCGGGGCCAAGCTTTATAAGGTGTGGCAGACATAACTGTAGAGCAGCGAGTCTTCACTTTTCCGCACTGAGTGTGTCCTCCGTCTCCACGATCATCCCAGCGTGATCTTGGGAGGCTCCGAAGAAAAATAAATATTTTCCGCAGAAAATATGGAGTGGCTGCACCAAGCCTCATAGGAAAGAGTCAAAGTTAAACATCCATACTTTGAAACTAGCTCGTTCAGTAAGCCATAAAAGCAAAACAGCGAACTTCTGATCTAGTCCTCTCAATCCTGGAGTATTGGGTTCCCCTAGACTAGCATCCTTCCACGTTTCAAGGTGTTTCCTCCGCATTTTATTTTTTATTTTTATTTTTATTTTTGAGTTGGAGTCTCACTCCGTCGCCCAGACTGGAGTGCAGTGGCCGCTCCCGGCCACCGCAGCCTCGACCTGCTGGGCTCCGGTGATCCTTCCGCCTCAGCCTTCTGAGTAGCCGGAATTACAGGCACGAGCTACCACACCCGGCTAATTTTTTGATTTATTGTAGAGTTGAGGTCTCGCGGAGTTGCCCAGGCGGGTCTCGAACCCGCGGGCTCAGGCAATCCACTCACCTCGGCCTCCCAAGGCGCGGGATTACAGGCTGAGCCACCGAGCCCGGCCCCTATTTTAAAATATAAGGCATTTTCTGCTACTTCTTAATATTTTTGAGTTTCTGTGGCAGGGGAGGATTTTTGTATCCTATATACCTCTCCTACACAAGTTCACTTTACTGTATCTAATTATGTTTACATTAAAAAATAGTTGATTGATTATTCATTTACATTAATCTTCATTATATTAATGTTGACATTTTTGCTAATAATTACATTATTGCACACAAGGTAATATTGCTTACATTATTAGGGCTAGGGATTATTATTACAGGGCTATCACCTGTGGATGTAATTGTTGTGCCTTGTGGAAAGGCTTATGAATAATCTGTTTAGAGGAAGTGGAGAGTGTGTAAAATTAGAAATTCAGGAGGGAATGCCTTGAATTTTTACAGTTGAGGGATATCCATTTTTAACCATGTAAGACTAAAAATATCAAAATTGTGTCAGGACTAGATCTATATAATTAAATTTATTTTCTTAGACCTTTTCTTTTACCCTGGAATTAACAATGTATTCACTCATTCAACTAATATTTACTAAATCCTTTTATGCTCTTTTCCAGAAACTGGGGTGCAGAATTGAGTAAAAGACAAAGTTCCTGTCCTCTTGGAACATGCAGATTGGGGGAAATAGATGAACAAATGAAGAGAATTCTTAGAATAGCAAATACTATGAAGTCAAATACACTATGATATAGAGAATTGAAAGCGCTGGAGGCAGCACAGACTGCTAGTGATTTCTCAATGTCTGTTCTCCTGTACTGCAACCATTTCCACGAACTTTTAAAAAATTAATAATAGAACCTTTGCAGCTTGGTGGGAAAGAATGGAGGAGGCATTGCTCCCTTCTTTGTTTCTTTCTCATTTCGTCTTGCTGGAGTATGGATGAAATGAATCCAAAATGCCTTGGATTCTTGGACTGTGAGGTAGAAGTTATAAGAGTATGCTGAAAATGATGGAAAGTGAAAAGCAGCCTCGGTTTTGACACCACATTAGGAGCCCTGAATTGCCCTTCTTCGGACTCTTTTTTTTTTTTTAACGTGTAATCACCTTTACCTTCTAGTTTAAGGCAATGCTATATAACGTAAACTAATACTTTTAATCAACTTGAGGGTGAAAATTTTTTCTCTCTGTTTGCACTGTTTCCCTTATACCTACCACTTACTAATCACCAAATGACTTGCCAAGAGTATACATTTTCTCTCTGTCTAATTAGACCCATTAGTCAGTTTATCAGTTTCTTCTTCTGGAGTGAGCCTTTCTGAAGTCCTAGTTCTTTTGCTCCTTTGTGAATTAGCTCTCTAAGATGTCATGGCAATAATTCTAGGATCATCTTTCACTGATATGCTGGGGACTCTCATTTGCCTTGTGTCAAATACCCTGTTTCAAGATCTGATGATAGCTTTTTTTTTTCCTCCTAAATTTTAGGAGAGGATATATAGGAATTAAACTTTTTTATCTCTAAAAATGTTTCTATTTTACCAACATTGAGAAACCACTAGAAGATTCATACTTTGGATGGGTTTAAAATCTATGTTGAAAATCTTTCTCATATTTTTAAGGTAATTCTCAATTATGTTATATAGTCTAGTGAGAAATGCATACCATTCTGAAAGCTGATTCTTTGTGAGTACTTGTTTTTTACTTTCTTTGGAAGCTTTTGTGTTTTTGTCCTTATTCTGAAATTTCACAGTGATGCATCTTGGAGAAGGTGTTTTTTTAATCTATCATGCCTCATTTTGTAGACATCTGGACACCCCTTAATATAGGAAATTGTATTGATTTATTAGATTTTTTCTTTTTTGTTCTTAATTATTTATGTTGTTTGAACATTACACCTCTACTTGATTCTTTAATTTTCCTACTTTTTTTCTCTTTCTTGGTCTAGTTGGGGTTTTTTTTGCCGGGGGGGGGGAAATTACCTCAATTTTATCTTTTAACTCATCTATTTAACTTGTTAACTTCTACTTTCACTGTATTTGTTTTCAAGAGCTTTGTTTTTATCTTCTCTCCAGAATTTTTCTTTATTTTCCTCTCTCTTCAGAAATAGCATCCTCTTTTTGCTTTGTGTGTTCAGTATTTCTGAACATTAATTAATTACAACAATTACAGATGTTTTAGGTCTACTTTCTGCTTTGTTAAAGTTGGTGATGCTTTCTATCTAGTTGATTTGTTTTCTGCCTTTGGTACTAAAGTTTTTCTCTGCAATATTTTTGTATTTGTAATTTTTGGTAATCAGCTTATATTTTGGAGTGAGATAATAAAATTGGAAAGCTCTTTGAACATGGATGGTGCCTGTTGAGTAGCGTGTTCCACTGTAGGATTTTCTGAATGGGCTTTTTTATTGAAGAACCTTCCCACCCCATTAATTACTATCTGTAAGTAACTTCTATTAGTCTAGTTCATTGCCCTTTGTGGAAACTTCCAGTGTCCCATTTTGGAGGTATAAGCCTTGTTTCAATCTCCTGTGACTGAGGATGGAAGGGGGCTATCTCAGTATTGGGAAGATAGCCATTCATTTAATTTATTTAAGATGGGTTCTGACCCTTTCAGGTAAGCATGTGGTTCAACCTTTCAAGAATATATTAATTAGGACTGGCTAAACTGCCGTAACATATACAGGTGATACTCCATCTCTGTGAGTTTTGTATCCAGGGATTCAACCAACTGAAATAGAAAGTATTCAGAAAAAAGTAATAGAAATTAATAAAAAGAGTATAACAACTATTTTCATAGCACTTACATAGGTATTATAAATAATCTAGAGATGATTTAAAGTCTACAGGAAGATGTGTAGTTTATATGCAGTACTACACCATTTTATGTAAGGAACTTGAGCATACACTGATTTTGGCATCTGTGGGGGGCGGGGGGTGGTCCTGGAGATGACTGTAGACACTAAATGGATATTGTCTCAAACACAATAAGATATTTTCATTCCTTAAGAACAAGATCATGAATTTCGCAGCCACCTGGAGGGAACTAGAGTCTATAATACTGAGTGATCTCTCACAGAAACAAAGATATGAGTATCACATGTTCTCACTCATATAGTGGACCTTGAACATCTATCATAATACTATAAGAAAAGGATTAGCCGGGCTCGGTGGCTCAGCCTTTGGGAGGCTGAGGTGAGTGGATTGCCTGAGCCCATGGGTTCGAGACCTGCCTGGGCAAGCGAGACCTCATCTCTACAATAAATAAAAAAATTAGCTGGGCGTGGTGGCACGCGCCTGTAGTTCCAGCTACTTGGAAGGCTGAGGCGGAGGGTCACTGGAGCCCAGCAGGTCGAGGCTGTGGTGGCCGGGAGCGGCCACTGCACTCCAGTCTGGGCGACAGAGTGAAACTCCGACTCAAAAAAATAAAATAAAATAAAATAAAATAAAAAAGAAAGGATTGACAGTGGCGGGAAACTATGGGGGGGGGTAGGGAGGGGAAGGAAGGTGGGATTAACGGTAGTTAATATCTGTCTGGGGATGGGGAGACACCCCTTATCAACAAGGGTGCCTGAATTATACATATTTGTATACCTAACCCTTAACTGTACCCCACAATTTTAAAATAAATAATATGTTTATAAAAAAAAAAAAATCTAAAGTGGGTTTTCCTAGTCAGAAATCAGCTCTTCTTTACATGGTGAGTTAAGGACCAAAGGCTTTTTTTTTTTTTTTTTTTTAAACGCTCTGGCTTTGCCATCTCTGCATCCTCTTCATTACCTGCCATCCACCCAGCAGAAAGGTAGAGGGAACATCCAAGACGAAAATGCTTTCAAATAGTGAGGAATAAAATTCGTGACTACAATTCAGAGAGGGAAAACATTGTGCTACTAGATGCCTAAGCCAATCACCTATTTATTTTCTCATCGGTTTCAATTATCTTTGAAACTCTGAGTTAAGTGTTGTCTTCCATTCTATAAACGAGAAAGGTGAAATTCTGAAAGATAAACCCTTTCTCAGGTTCATTGCTGCTAAGTGGCACAGTCAGTGTTTGAAACTAAAATCAGTTCGGTTTTCCATTTATTTTTAAAGATGTGATCTTCAAGGTAGTTTTAGATTTGTGGTAGAAGAGACCTTTTAAACAGCATTGAAAAATAAATTTTAAAATTCTCTGTGATCTTTTTGTGCCAAATTCCTAAACTGCCTCAAAAATTCATAGGGATAAGTATTTTGAAAATTGTTGCTGCATATACTAAACTTCTGACAAGTACAAAAGGACTGGTAGTCCAAAGCTACATAAATCATACAAAAAACTGGACTATTAAAATAGACTAATGTACGATAGAATAACTGGGTAGTTACTTTAGATAGACTGTCTACCTAAGAAGGTAACACAAAACACTTTTCATAGGCACAAAAATGTACACAGGTACACCTCATTTTATTTTGTTTTACTTTATTGTAGTTTGCAGATTGTGACTTTACAAATTGAAGGTTTCTGGTAATAACTCTATGTCAGGCAAGTCTATTGGAGCCATTTTTTTTAACAGCATCTGTGTTGTTTAAAGAATAATGACAAGATAGAAAAGTCTTTTCATGTGTAATACAGACACATCAGCCATTTTTTTTCCTGAATATTTTCTATTAGCAGTTGGTTGAACCCAGGAATGCAGAACCCATGGATATAGAAGGTTGATTGTATATTGTTTTGGTTTGCTTATTTTAGAACTGGGATCAGACTATTTTTATTATTCTATTATGTGATTCTTAACCCTACAAAAGGTTTTTGAAAACCACTTATTTTGATGCAGTCACAGTATTTAGTTCATCTACCTGCTATCTACGATTCCATTTGATGGATATACCTTTATTTGTCCATTTTACTTTCATGGACAAAGCTATTTTGAAGGTTTTCTGTATGTTTCCAATTTCCTTTGGAACAATTTATTTAGGACAGGAGTCCTGAACCATGGGACAAAGGGCATGGCCAGAAAAGGACAAAGAACTCCAAAGAGATCAGTGGTGAGTCCGGGGCTGACCCAAACCCCCTTCTCCCCAGCAATCCTCTGAATGTCAGGCCCACACAGCTGGGCCATGACTGAGAGGGACAAACCCAGGCAGAGCCTGGACGTCCATCACAATAGAAGAACTCCATTCCAGGATAGGCCTGGCTGGGGCACCCCCAGTGAGAGTACATACCTGGAGAAGAGACAATCCCATACCTCCCCACAGGAGAAGATCTCCCTGACCATACAATAGCAGGAGGGGAGGACTGCAGCCCCACCTTCCTCCACTGCCACTGCTCCTTCCCTGCTTTATTCCCTGAGGAGAGAGTGAAAGAGGTGGCTCTGCAGGAGACACCTGATTAGAGAACAATTACAGAGCCTGCAACAAGAGGGCAGGGTTTTTTGTTTTGTTTTGTTTTTTAATTTTCAATTATTTTTTTAATTTAAATTTTTTTTGACTGTTAGTTCATCTATTTAAAAAATATTTTTCCTTTGCGCGTGAATGTGTATGTGAGGGTTTGAACTGCATACCCCCAATTTTTTTTTTTCTTTTCCTGTCTTCTTTTATTTGTTGTTTTCTGTTTATGTGTGTATGTGAATGATTGAGTGTTCATCTTTCGATTTTGATGTTGTTGGTTTTTGCTCTTTTGTTTTTCTGGGGTTTTTAAAAATATTTATTTTTATACTTTAAGGTGTCAATATATGTGTGAGGGTTTGACATGAACCGATTTTTTTTCTTAAAATTTCCTCCGATCTTTCTGTTTTTCTTCTCTATATACTTTGTGCTAGGCATGTGTGTGTGTGTGTGTTTAGTTTTCTTGGTTTTTTTTATTTGTTTGTTTTGTTTTGCTTTGTTGTTATTCCAGTTTGTTTTGGGGTGTGTATATGTGTTCAATTGCTTTTGCATTGGTTCTGCTTTGCATTGTCATATAGAGTGGTGGTGGGGAGTGGGTCTCAGGGACCACATACCATAATAAGTGAACATTTTAATTTGCAAGTAGTTTCTGATTCCTAGTGCCCCATCCCATACTTTATTTGAATTTCAAAAACTACAAGAGATAGTAAACCTTCTCTTCCACCATCCTATTTCAAAATACAACAAATCCTGAGCCTGGATCAGGGAAGAATAGAGGACTGAGCAAACATCAGAAGGGAAAGCCTCTCCCCCTGACACTAAATAATAGAACTAAAGAGAAAAACAAGAGATCTGTAACAAATGAGGACAAAGCAAAGGAAGGCCTAAGGCAATTTCAAGTGAACCAAAGAAACTCCTGAAAAAGCAGACCTTGGTACCCAAACAATGGAAGTCACCAATGACTGTCCCCAGATACAACAGGGATTAGGGAATAGATGGAAAGACTGAATAAGACTCAAGAAAGACAAGATGCAACACTGAAAGAACTTGTAACAGAGTTTTGGCAATAAAAAATTTTATCCAGGAAATAAATAACAAGATGACAAGCATGGAGAGCAGAATTAATCTAGCTGAAGACAAAATCTCAGAACTTGAAGACCAGAACATGGAATTAACCTGATCTGTAAAAGACATAGAAAGAAGACTCAGAAAGAAAGAACAAAGCCTACAA
>CAUYQG010002397.1:0-12665 GCA_963574415.1 Tarsius wallacei
ATTACAGGCATGAACCACCACGCCTGGCCTTGGCTTCAGTGTCAGTAGCCACTGGAATTGATCCTTGTACTTCTACACAACCACAACAACAAAAATAGGGAGGACCCTTTTCTGAAGAACTGGAACACATTTTCTGGGGATAGCTGCAGCGGCTTGTGTGTTTTTTAGTGCCTTGGAAGAAAGCCCCCCGGAAGCCATCCACTGGGAGACCCCAGCTCACCCACCAGCAATCCTCACCTGAGCACACGATGCTTAAGGTCCACACTCCTCTCGCTCCGCAGGAAAATATGACCACCGTGGCGGTTCCTCTAAAGAAAGCCGGCAGCATAAAAGAGAAGGACAATGGTGAGCAACAGGAAAATTGATCCTGGAAGAAACGGAGATAATTTAAGAAATGGGGAGAACTTAAAAAAGAAGACAAAAGCTTTACAGAGTATCCTCCGAGAGATTTGTGAAGCTATCGCATCCATAAAACAAGAAGATGGTGCTAACAATTAGAAAGAAAAAGCCCTTGGAAATTAAAAATATGGGGACAGAGTGAATGAAATCGATTGAAGGTCTGAAAGAAAAAATATCAAGACGATCTTCCAGGACGTGGAGCATCATGAAAGAGACAGAAAACATAAGAGAAAAGATAAGAGACATAGAGAATCGTTCTGGGAGGTCCAGCATGTGACTAAGCATAGGATTTTCTGAAAGGAAGAACAGAGAAGGCAGAGGCAGAGAGCCTGCACATGGCACTGAGCCTTGTGGCTTGTGACAATGCTGGAAGAGGCAGGCTCTGTGGGGCTGGGTGTGACCCCTGTGCTTTGTCAGCCAGGCTGCTTTTATGTTTTTTGTATTCTGTGTCGGATGTCCCTTTTGTCCTCTCCCTCCCTCCCTATTTAGTGGTCTCGGCTGAGTAAGGAGGAGCCAATGAGGGAAGAGTGTGTCCATGCAGGGGACCCAACTGTAAAATGAAGAGGGGGGCAACGCTAGGGACTAGTGTGGTGGTATCAGAGGGCCTGAAAAGCCGGGCTCGGGGGCTCAGCCTGTAATCCCGTGCCTTGGGAGGCTGAGGTGAGTGGATTGCCCGAGACCGCGGGTTCGAGACCCGCCTGGGCAACTTGGCGAGACCTCATCTCTACAACAAATCAAAAAAAAAAAAAATCAGCCGGGCGTGGTAGCGCGCGCCTGTAGTTCCAGCTACTCGGAAGGCTGAGGCAGAAGGATCGCCGGAGCCCAGCAGGTCGAGGCTGCGGTGGCCGGGAGTAGCCACTGCACTCCAGTCTGGGCGACAGTGAGACTCCAACTCAAAAAAAAAAAAAAAAAAAAGAAGGCCTGAAAATGAGGGTTCCTTAGGGGAAAGGGACTCTGGGGGGAGCACAAGGTCAGAGTGCTCACTTCTCATCCCCCTGAGTCATTGTCTTTCCGGAGCTAGATCCTAGAGCCACTAGATTCTGTCTGGAGAAGGAAAGCCTGGTGTTTCTTTTACAGGTTATCTTTGGGTAGGGAAGTCAACTTCTCCTAGATGTCTTGTATCCAGAGGACACTACAGTCAGTAGGGGGGCCCGATGGGAGTTGATTGTGACCGAAGTTATCAAAGACTTATCAACCAGCTTCTTTTGATAATGGAATGGGATTGTCTGCCAAAGTAGTGAGCCCTCTGTCACTGAAGGTATTTAAGCAGAATGCACACAAACATCTGTCAGGAAAATTGTAAAAGGAATCGAAACCCTAGAATAGGCAAATTCATAGAAACAGAAAGTAGAATACAGCCTGGGCAACATAGCAATTCTTCGTCTCTACAAAAAAAAGTGTTTTTAATTAGCCAGGCATGGAGGCATGCGCCTGTAGTCCCAGCTACTCAGGAGTCTGAGATGGGAGAATCGCCTGAGCCCAGGAGTTCGAGGCTGCAGTGAGCTATGATTGTGCCACTGCACTCCAGCCTGGGCGACAGACACTCCGACTCAAAAAAAAAAAATTAAAAGTGGTGATGATTACACAACTCTGTGAAGGTACTAAAATAAATCATTGAATTGTACACTTTATTTTATTATTTATTTATTTATTTATTTTTGAGTTGGAGTCTCACTCTGTCGCCCAGACTGGAGTGCAGTGGCCGCTCCCGGCCACCGCAGCCTCAACCTGCTGGGCTCCGGCGATCCTTCCGCTCAGCCTTCCAAGTAGCTGGAACTACAGGCGTGCGCTGCCATGCCCGGCTGATTTTTTGTTTATTGTAGAGATGAGGTCTCACCAAGTTGCCCAGGCGGATCTCGAACCCGCAGGCTCAGGCAATCCACTCACCTCAGCCTCCCAAAGTGCTGGAATTATAGGCTGAGCCACCCAGCCCAGCCGAACTGTATACTTTAAAAGGGTGGATTGTATGGTATGTGAACTATATCTCAGTAAACCTTTTTTTTAAAAAAAAAAAATAGGTGGGGGGAATTGGAGTTTCTCACGGAGCTGGAGGCAGGGCCAAATGTGACCTCTTTCCATTCCAAGGCTCCTGGGTGTCTGCTGCCTCCCCTTCCTCAGGGTCTAGGCTCCTGGAGAGCTTTCTCAGCAGCTCCCAGACTCATGCTCCTGTCACGGGGCCTGCTAGTGGCCGTGTCGGAAGGTTCGACAGTACCAGGAAGGCACCCCCTGCATCACACTGTCAGCCTGGCCCCCTGGGTTGGTTTGTTTTTCTAGGGCATAAACGTATTTTATGGAGAAATAAAATGCACAATAATAAAAAGGGGGAGGGGAGTGTTTCCACAGGCTCACATTTTATCCAAAGGGGCCAAGATTTGGCATCCCTGGCTCGAATATGAAATTACGACACAAGAATTGACTCTCGGTGTCTCCAGTGCTCCCTGGGATGATTGCTTCTATAACTTATGGAGACAGCTGAGCGTTTGTATTCAAGTGATCACATAAATTAATATCCATATGTGGAAATGGTGTGCTGGGAGCCGGCCTGGTTTAAGAATGCATTCCTTGTAACGATCCTCGCACCTGAAGAAAAATGCCCGTCCTGGGCTCCGCGTGCTGGCCCGGAATGCTCTAGTCACGGTTCAGAAGGTCTGGAGTAAAATAAGCCATGCAAAATGTTGCCCCTTCACCGCAGTGAAGAACCGAGTGCTGTTTTCAGCCATGATGTCATCGGCGGGAATGAAGAGAACTGCTTTTTTTAAAAATAAATAAATAAGCATGTGCCTCAAAATGTAATGTTTCGCTCCTCAGGGATGAGTTTAGCCCAAAGTTCTAATTATACGTGTGGCAGTGAAGGCCTCCCAGCCTTCATGCTTGCCAAGAGCTTTTATTTTGCTACGTGACAGAAGACAAAATTATTCCTTTCTCCTTAGGAGATTGCCAACACTCTGCCAGAGGATCCACGGGGGTGGCGGCAGCACCAGCAGGAATTGATGAAGGCCTTTGTGCGGGGCAAGGCAGGGGACCGGGAGGGAGAAAACCCGGGCCCTGCCCTCCCTCACATCATGAAGGTGAGGCCACAAGCCACAACCAGGCAAGGCCGCACAAGCTGGGGCCCAGGGAGTCACGGGGGCATGGTGCCTGGCGTGAATCCAAAAATATCTGCTGAATGAAAATACAAAAGCAAAGGAGCGGAGTCATGCAAAACTCCTTCCCCCCACCCACTCGCTCATTCATTCATTCACTTAAGGAAACGTGCCTTATGCTCTCCCTGCGTGTCAGCAAAGTCCTCAACAGCCTCGACTCGAGATGACAGGGTGTCAGCCAGCAGAATCCTCTCACATGGCCGACGTTTCATTCCACCCAACTCACTCTGGGGCCTTTCAACACCGGGGAGATTTATAACCTTTGCAGGTGACGGATGACAGACGTGTGCTCAACACAAAAGGATAGCTAGGGGCGGCCCAACACATTTGGCCACTTCTGCCTGCTCTCCCCATCGCGGTCTACCTCTGCCCAAGGTGGCCCGTCAGCTTCCCGCAGGACTTGGCCAAATTGAAAAATAATGTGTTGGAAGGCTTCTTTTCGATATCACGTGCTGAACAAACACAGGGTAGCGGTATGACTCCATTTCCACCCTCCCCCCCACACACACCCTTGGTTTTCCTGCACCCACCCCTACCATCTCACCCCCATCTCACAAACTTTTATTTTGTCTTTGCAAGGAGGACAGTAGACTTCCCTTAAGAAAGATGCCGGGTGCGGTGGCTCAGGCCTGTGATCCCAGCACTTTGGGAGGCTGAGGTAGGAGAACTGCTTGAACCCAGGAGTTCAAGAGCAGCCTGGACAACATAGCAAGACTCTGTCTCTCTACAAAAAAGAGGCTGGGCATGGTGGCTCATGCCTGTAAGCCCAACACTTTGGGAAACTAAGGTGAGAGGATTGCTTGAGCCCAGGAGTTTGAGATTAGTCTGGGAAACATTGCACGCCTGTAGTCCCAGCTACTCAGGAGGCTGAGGTGGAAGGATTGCCAGGAAGTTGAAGCTGTGGTGAACCACGATCATGCCATTGAGTGAGACCCCGACTCAAATATAAAAGAAAAAAAAGAAGAAAGACCCTTCTAAGGTTTCAAAGACATGGACTTTTCCCTCAGCAGCAGTGATCTGCTGGTAAATGTTAAACAACTAGCTTTTCAGGGGGAAAAAATAAGCCTGACTATAGCATCCAGCGATTGCCGTGGTGTAAATACTCCCACCAGGGCCAATTTCAAGCTTGGAACACCACATGACCAGCTGTGACGTGGGCGGAGCTGTGTGTGGTGGGCCCTCGGTGGCCAGGAAACTCCAGCACCCACACGTGAGCTTCAGAAACACACCTGGAGCAGGTGCCCTGGGAGAAACATCGAGGAGTGTGGGCACAGATTCCTAAGCCATCAGAGGGGCAAGGCTTTTTTTCCCTTCGACCAACTCTGAGATGCACTTATGAGGCAGGCTGCCTTGGTTCCCCCAGAATCTGTTCCCATGAGAAGCAGGAAGAAAAGCCTGGTAGCACTCAAGCAATACCTCAATTATTTTTTTATAACCCAAATTTCTTTTTTATTTTTATTATTTGTTGTTTGAGTCAGAGTCTCTCTCTGTCACCCAGGCTGGAGTGCAGTGTCACCATCACAGCTCACCGCAGCCTCAACCTCCTGGGCTCAGGCAATCCTTCCGCCTCAGCCTCCTGAGTAGCTGGGACTACAGGCACACACCACCACACATGGCTAATTTTTTTTATTTTTTTTTGTGGAGGTGAGGTTTTGCTGTGTTGCCCAGGCTGGTCTTGAACCTTCTCCCCTCTTCTTGCTTTCGAAGGACCCAAACAGTAGACACCCGGGAGAAAAGACTCCATACTCCAGAAACTTAATTGTGATTTCTCTGAAAAACCTATGCTTTCCCACGGTGCAGTATTTCATAATAAGAAAATGGGAATCCAAATTCTTCCTCACTAGGAAGGAACAGTGGAATGAGAGACAGAGAAATCACTGAGGTGGAAAAATTGATTTGCAATATCCGCAGCCGACGCGATGTCCCAAACAGCACCTAGAGAGCAGGCACTTCTGCCAGACACTGGATACGTTGACTGAGTGTTCAGCTTCACCACGGGCACTCTGTAGCTGAGCCATAAAGGACACGTGGCAGGTACCGACGCCAGCTTGCAGCTCCTTCCGGCTGGGGGCCTGCTGATAACCTCACCAGGGCCGGATATGGTGGCTCATGCCTGTAACCCCAGCACTTTGGGAGGCTGAGGTGGGAGAATTGGTTGAGGCCAGGAGTTCGAGACCAGCCTGGGTAGCATAGTGAAACCTTGTCTTTATGACATTAAAGCATAATCATAATCATAATCAACCCTTACCAGTCCCCTCTTCCTTGTGTGGCACCAAGCAGGTCTGGTCCGCCCTTCTGGCTTCAGGCCTTCCTAACTGGACCCCTGGTCTTTGCTCATGCACTGTGGCAGACTGTGTGGTCGTTCAGTTAATGTTCATTTGCCCCTCTCCACACCGACCCCTCTGTGGGAGAAGTGTACTTTCCAGCCCCATGGCCGCAGGATTTAAACATGATCTGGCTAAAGGTTTTCAATGAGCCCGCTTCATGTGGTCTGGCCTCCCACACTCCTGTCATCCACCATGAGAAGAACACTTGTCCACACAGGAGCTGCTGCTGTAGCCCGGAACCCTGGAACGAGAGATGGACGGAGCGGACCTAAATTCAACCCAGTGTCTGAAGGCGAAAAGCCACAGCTATCCCTGAGTGAGCAATGAGTGTGTGTGGTAAGCCTGGGACTTGGGGTCGTTGGGTATGCAGCTGGGTCGCAGCGAGAGTTATTATACACACTCCAGGTTATGTTTTGATGCAGAGCTTTCACCAACCTGTTTCTATGGGAGACGTGGCTCCTCACCAAGATGGTGTCAAAGACCTTTTTGCAAATCAACTTCCAAGTGCACCCATACTTCAAAGATGTATGCCTATCTTTGGCCGCTAGTGATTCCACATATATACACGCCTGTTTAAATTAGCAATGGTGTTTCGTTTATTCTTCAACTCTGACGATGAATCATTTAGTAAGTACCTACTGTATACCAGACACTATGTGTCAGGTACCTGGACTCTCTAACAGAGTTTATAGCTACACTTGGGAACTCAAATGCATAAAAAGGAGAGTTTTGTATGTGTGTGTGGGTGGGACTCGCTATGTTGCCTAGGCTGGTCTCGAACACCTGGCCTCAAGCGATTCTCCCACCTTGTCCACCCAAAGTGCTGGGATTATAGACGTGAGTCACTGCACCTGGCAAGGAGAGTATTTTAAAGCCCAAGTGAATGACACAGATAAAGAGTGCTGGCAATTCAAGAGGGAAGGAAAAATCACTTTTAGGATTGGAGGGAGGAGCTATGGGGACCAAGAAAGGTTTCACAGAAAAGGAAGACATCAAGGTAAGCCTCAAAGAAACAGTTGGTCTCAGATGCAGGCTGGGCCCAATATTCCGGGCAGTGAGTCCAAGCGTGGTCACAGAAGGCTTAAGGGACAATGCATGGGACAGACCAGTTAGGGGAATGGTACACTGGGCCAACTCAAAGGCTCTCAGTGTCAAAAGACTCATGATTCGATTCTATGAGCAAGAAAAATTTTTAGCTTTTTGGGTTTTTGTTTTATTTGTTTTGTTGAGACAAAGTCTTACTCTGTTGCCTCGGCTGGAGTGCAGTGGCACAATCACAGCTCACTGCAGCCTCGACTCCTTGGCCTCAAGTGATTCTCCCATCTCAGGTTCCCGGGCAGTTGGGACTACAGGCACGTGCCACCACACCCGGCTAACTTTTTTATTTTCTGTAGAGACGAGGTCTTGCTATGTTGCCCAGACTGGTCTTGAACTCCTGGGCTCAAGCAACCCTCCCGCCTCTCTCAAAGATCTGGGATTACAGGCATGAGCCACTGCACTCCGGCACATTTCATTTTAAAAGAAAATAGAATACATGGCTCCATTTTTGGCTTCATGTCCCAGCCCACTTTGACCTTCTTCCACATCTCTCTCTTTTTTTGAGTCACAGTCTCCCTTTGTCTCCCAGGCTCGGAGTACAGTGGCCCACTCATGGCCACCACAGCCTTAACCTGATGGACCAGGCGATTCTTCTGCCTCAGTCTTCCAAGTAACTGGAACTGCAGACATGCCACCACACCCAGATATATATACATTTTAATGGAGAGATGAGGTCTCGCCAAGTTGCCCAGGCTGGTCTTGAACCACTGGGTTCAAGCAATCTTCCCGCCACAGCCTCCCAAAGTACTAGGATTACAAACATGAGCCACTGTGTCTGGCCTCTATCTTTAGTAATGTTCAAGCATGTCAAAGCAGTCTTTCTATATTCTGTGTTAATCTGGGGATAATGTATAAAATGTAGAAGGGAGAGCACGCGTGGACATAAGGAGACTGGAAGGCAGTCAGATGACAAGGCCTCAACACAGAGTAGAAACGACAGGAAAAGACAGAAAGCTACACTTAGAAAATCAGAAAATATTCAAGTCATTTAAAAAATCTCCTAAAACATGTGCTCACAAATATTCATTTTACAAATGAGGAAACAGAGGCCCAGAGAGGCGAAATCACTTTCCCAGGACCACACAGTGAGTTAGAACAGAACAGGGAGCAGAGCCCAGTTGAATCAGGTAAGAACACTACAAGTAATAGGAATCCCAACAAACAGTGGCTCAGGTGAGTAAGGGCTTCCTTTTTCTCATGTAAGAAAAAGTCCAGCATACAGACCTAGGGTTCATGCATCTGCTCAAGTTATCAAGAGCTCAAACTCTTATTTTCCTGGTTCGCCATCCACAGCATGTGGTCTTTATCCTCGTAGTCCCAAGATGGCTGTTGTGCCTCTAGGCATAGCATCTATGAAGACAGAAGAAGACAAGAAGAAGACAGAAGGATTAAAAGTCTCTTCCATTCAAGACTTTGCCTTATTTGGGAAGTAAAACCCTTCCCAGAGATTCCTGCTGACCTGTCATTGACCAGCACTGAGTCACATAGCCACCACTAGCTTTAAAGGAGCCTGGGGATTGGAGAACTTCACAAACTAGCCTTTACGGTAGAGGATTAGAAGGTAGAAAGGGGCTGGAATGGGTGAAAGACTAGAATCTTTGCCTGACACCAGCTCTCTTATCTCCTGGTCCAGAGCTCCCTGCATCGTGACGGGGCTGGCTGCAGTAGGGAGGGGAGGGGGGCCAAAGCCAGGGAAGATGGCCGCCTCTTTCTGAGATGTTGCTAATGCCCCTCTTGGCATTAGGAACTGCTCACAAGAGGAAAGGCAAGTTGCTAGGGCACGGTGGCCAAGGGAAAAGAAGCAATGTAATTCACTCCGCAGCAAACTAACAATCACCAGGCTTTTACAACTCTGCGCTAAGCACTGTTTTCAGACCCAGACCTGAGTAGACTAGAGAAGAAGATCAAATTAAGGGTATGGATGGGAGTCAAGAAAATGTCCTTGGAAAGAGGGCAAGAAAACAAAACAAAACCAAAAGAAGAGAAGTTAATCTTGGGAGGACAGCTTAGGAAAGAGTCTGACAGCAAAGCGTGAAATCCTGGCCAGGCTCCACCAGAAAGCAAAGTAAGCATTCTCCCTTGGCACCAGCTGGGGTGAAGATGCCCCAGCAGACTAGGCTCACTTCTGGGTGGGTCCTTCGGAAAGATGTAAAGGGGCCAGGAAAAGAAAACCAAAACAAGGACAAAGCTCCTTACGCCATGCACTGTGATGGAAGGAGAGATCTGGGTTTCTATCCTGGTTCCCATGCCTTCTACATTTCACTTTTCCAAACCCGTCTAGGGATAGTGACCTCTATGTGTCCCTGAGGTGGCAGGTAAATCAAGACTCTGTCAACCGTAAGTGACAGAAAACCTAGGTCAAAGTGATGTGAAAGCAAAGAAAAGGACTGAACGTGGCGGCTCACACCTGTAATCACAGCACTTTGCGAGGTCGAGGCAGGAGGATCACTCAAGGCCAGGAGTTTGCGACCAGCCTGGGCAACATAACAAGATCTCATCTCTATAAAATAAAAGTAAAAAATTAAATTAGCCTGGTGTGATGGCACACGCCTGTAGTCCCAGCTACTCAGGAGGCTGATGTTGGAGGATTACATGAGCCTAGGAGGTGGAGGCTGCAGTGAGCCGTGATTGTGCCACTGCATTCCAGCCTGGGCAACAGTTAGACTCTGATGCAAAAGGAAAAATCAAAGAGAGGGAATTTATTGGCACACATAATTGAAATACCCTGGGACAGGGCTAGTTTCAGGTTCAACTGGATCCAGGGGCTGAAACAGTGAAGACTCTGCTGCCTGGCTCTATTCTGTCTTTGTGGGCTCCATTCTCAGGCTGCCTATAGCCTATCTTTTTGGTAAGAAAGGTAGAAAGTGTGATTCTCTTTTTCACTAGAAAGAGTGAGTTCTGAAATTGTCTGTTTGGGACCAACTCAGGTCCCATACCCACCTCTGAGCCAATCATTGTGGCCAGGGTGGGTAAGGAAGCAGGCTCGAATGTTTCATTCATCCCACTTCTACAGCCAAGAGATGGAGTCGGTCCCCTCCCGACAAAGCACAAAAACTGAGTGTCACAGAGCAGTGGTTCCCGAAAGTGTGAGTTCTGAATCTAGAAGGGGGACCAAAAGTTGGACAGAGGCTGGGCTCACACCTGTAATCCCAGCACTTTGGGAGGCCAAGGCTGGAGGATTGCTTGAGTCCAGAAGTTTAAGACCAACCTAGGCAACATGGCACGACCTCATCTCTACAATAAATCAAAAAATCAGCCGCTCCTGTAGGCCCAGTTACTTATAGGGCTGAGGCGGAAGGATCACCTGAGCCCAGCAGGTCACGGCTGCAGTGGTGGTGATCATGCCACCGCACTCCAGCCTGGGCAACAGAGTGACACTCGGACACAAAAAAGAAAATGTCGTACAGGCAAAGCCAAAGCTGTTGACCACAGTGGCCCTGAGGAGCCGCCAAGAAAGCCATAAACACCAAAACCTCCCAATCCATCAAAAGCGGCCATCTCCCCCCACCAGTCTTGGGGATTAGAACCCTATCTACTTCCAGCCTTGTCAAAGAGAATGCCAGAACATCTAAGCTGGAAAGGCCCTTGAAGATGCTCCTCCTGCTGCCCATCCACCCAGCAGGCTGCAGAGAGGGGAGGGGGCGGGGCGTTCAGGGCTAGAGCCCCCGCAGAACAGGACTAGAACAGACCTACGCCTGCAGCATCCCTGGGAATGGTGCAGAAAGGACTAAACAAAGCCTCAGAGAGTGTCACCAGAAGTGGGAACAAGTTCTGGCCAGCCTGCTGTGAGGGTTCGGTGAAGAATTTCTTTGGGGGAAAAATTCCCTTTGGACTGAAGCCGCATTAACGGCTGGGATGTCCAGGGCTCTTCCAGCCTGGATCAGAAACAGCGTGGCGAGGGACGGAGCATTTTTCCATGACAGGCTGATTTGGGTTGAGAAGGACAGATCTAGAGCTGAAGGACCCCCTCAGGACCATCACGAAACATCCCCCAATGAGAAAAAGCTGGCGGAAGCTGCTCAGAGAACCACACACCCTCCTGATGCCAACAGACCTGGTGTCTTATCAGTGTTCCCTCAAAGGCCTACACGCTGACCTGCTCCCCACAATGAGATCTGCCACCCACTTGCTCCCCAAGGAGGCCACGTGTCCCCACCATGTTTTCACCAAAAGGGAAAATACAGTCCCCTCACCTGCTTCCCTTTGATCTGTCCCTTCCTGGCCAACATCCAGGCCTGGCTGTACCATTTCTTGGAAACTTGGGGACACATAAGAACGTTTATGTGGCAACATATCCGTGTCAGGGAAACAAGTTTTCAGGGAGATATGTCATATGTCGCAATGCTCTTTATCGTAGGCTGCCTTTTTCTCTCCTTGTCTTTTTTTAACAGGACTACAGTGGGAACACCAAATGGCCTCAGACCCTGAGGAATTTGAAAGGATTATCATGATTACTTAGGCAGGAGTTTTCTGAAACTCCCAGCCAAGTGGGAAAGAGAATGAAACTTCTAAAGTTATAACCCTCCCGTGATTGGTCAGATAAGTGTGGGGCCTGAGCAAACAGACAAACCAGGAACCGCATTTCTCCCATTAACTCTTTCAAGACCTACAAAACACACACTGGAAGCTTTTGAATGTCCCTCGGGGCCCTGGTGCTCTGTAATTTACCAAGACAAGCCTTCATTCCTTAAATAAAAGTCCATGAGCCGACACTTTCTTCATCTGCTTTTATCCACTCCAGGTCCCCTCAACGGGCTACGACTCCACCCACCCCAGGCCATCTCATTCTTCCAGGCAAAAAGCAGTCCTTTGGGGAGGAAAGCACCCATTTTCCAGGGGATTAAGGTGAGCTCTCCGAGCCATCAAGCCAGCGACAGCCTCTGTATTCAGTCCCTGGCGCGCCCAGCCTTGCCTGACTCCCTTCTCAGAAGCTGCAGGACTGGCCAGACACTGTCCAAGAAGACTCATATCTGGTGGCTGTGAGAAGTATCCCATCTGCAGGTCACCCTAGCAGCAGAACCAGATGGAAGGCTTGACCTGATGGCCATTCTGATGTGGCATCCCAAGATGGCATCACATGCCTCCCCCGGTCTGAGGAGCACCTGCATGGAAGCCTCAAGGCACATACATCATCAGGAGCCCTTTGGAGAAAGAAAAATGCAGGAGACAAATCTCCCTAGTTCCAGAAACATCATCAGGGATCAGTAGGACTGAGGTAGGGGTGGCTGCTGGTCTGTGCCCAGGCATGCAAGCGCAGGGCAGGGAAACTCAGTGACACAGTACAAGAGCAGGGAATCTCTGCTTTCAATTTCCCCTAGAGTTTGCAAAAAAAGAAAACAATCCTACAAAAAGTGAGATGAGTCTCTGCAAACCTGAGGGTTCAGGATCCAGAGTCGGGCCTGAGTCTGGGGATCCCTGGGTAGTTCACAGGATGGGTTTTATCTCAATGAGGGCAGACCAAAGGCTTATAGCCTGAGCTTGGACAAATGAAGGGAAACGGATAAATGCTAATAACAATAGCTATTTAAAAATGGGTGCTTTTGAATTCTGGAACGAAACCCTTCAAAGTGAGAGGGCACCAGGACAGAATGGAGCAGTCAATTTCCCAGGAACTGACAACCCCTGTGGACCTTGCCAATCCTGGACCCAGGAAAGGGAAAGGGGCCCAAGGGGGCTTAATCTGCCCCTTTACAGACTA
>CAUYQG010002404.1:0-22793 GCA_963574415.1 Tarsius wallacei
TAGACAAGTGGGATCTCATCAAACTGACAAGCTTCTGCAAAGCCAAAGAAACCATCAAGACAGCAGAGAGACAGTCCACAGACTGGGAAAAAAATATTTGCCAACTGTATGTCTGACAAAGGCCTAACATCTAGGATCTAAAAGGAACTCAAACATGCTGAAAAGAAAAAAACAGTGCCATTACAAAATGGGCAAAAGATATGAATAGGCAGTTCTCAGAAGAAGACACACAAGCAGCCAATAGAAATATGAAAAAATGTTCAGCCTCACTAGTCATCAAGGAAATACAAATTAAAACTACACTGATACCATCTAACTCCAGTCAGAATGGCCATCATCAATAACTAAAGAAATAACAGATGTGGAGAGGATGTAGTGAAAAGGAAACACTTCTACACTGTTGGTGGGAGTGTAAACTAGTACAGCCTCTATAGAAAATAGTGTGGTGATTACTAAAAGTTCTAAAAATCGACCTTCCATATGACCCCACAATCCCTCTGCTGGGAATATACCCAGAAGAACTCAAATCACTCTATAAAAAAGATACTTGTACACGTATGTTTACCACAGCATTGTTCACAATAGCAAGAACATGGAACCAACTGTGCTGCCCATCAAGAGGACTGGATAAAAAAAATGTGGTATATATATATATATATATATACACACACACACACACACACAATGGAGTATTATGCACCCATAAAGAAGACCAAAATCATGAACTTCGCAGCAACCTGGATGGACTTATAGTCTATAATACTGAGTGACTGAGTGATCTTACACAGAAACAAAGAACTGAGTATCACCTTGAACAACTATCGTAATACTATAAGAAAAGGATTAGCAGCGGGAAACTGTGGGGGTATGGGAGGGCAGGGAGGTGGGATTGGCAATTGTGGGAATCTGCCTGGGGTAGGGGGGCACACTTCATCAGCAAGGATACCGTGCACGATGAATATCTGTATACCCAACCCTGAATTGTACCCCACAATTTTAAAATAAAAAATTTAAAGGTGAAAAAAAGAATGATACCATTTTAAACAGAAAAGGGTAGAGAAGAAAAAGCAGAGGGAAAAAGCTTCCTAGGGAGAAGATACTTGCTGAGCAAAAGCACAGAAACATTCCAAAAGTGTTATTAAGGTAAAATATAGAAAACTGGAGACATTTTTAACTATGTGCTCAAAAAACTCTACTTACAAATGTAAGTAAAATAGCTTATACCCAGTCAGCCACCTAAAATGTATAACTTTAAAGGCAAAATAGTAGTTACAATAAAGATTATAGATGAAAGATGTAATAAGAGATAAAAAATCTAAACAAGAATAACAGCTATCTCCTAATATCTGATCTCCTTGGGCATGTTAGTGTATATGCAGCATGTTAGAGAAGTTATAGACAATTACAAACTTTGACACTGGAGGCCATTCTATTGAACCCAGACATTCATAATTATCCTTGACTTTTAAAACTGATTTTAGCCTTTTTCTGAAATCCCAAAATAAGGACATTTCCCAATATATCAACAGAGAGAGGCAGGAGAAGAAAAGAAAATGCACAAAATTAGTCAATTTTCAGCTTGAATCTAGGCATGCTTCTTTGATCTCAGTGCACTATCCATAGTTTACTGAACATTGTTCTGAAAATAAAACACAACCTATATAAATTAACAATTGGTATGAATATTCCTCCTATCTTCCAGTGTCTGCAATAATTCTAGGTTATTGGGTAGATAACCTATCAGTGGGATGGCAAGATTTTTACTTAGTACACAAGGATTCAAAAACTATCACAACAACAGAAGTAGGTTTGGGACTGAGCATCACTGATTTAGTGAGATAGATTCACTGATAGGTATGCTTCTGCAAAGAACTGAGAAAGGCATTATAAGGTATGCCAATGGCTGAAGCATATTTTTCCCCAATAACAGGTTTTTCCCTTTCTCATAAAAGACATTTAACTTAAAAAATTATAACCTAGCACCCTATATGTCTTTGTAAATTTTGCTTAATTTCTAGATATAATTATATTTGTCTTAAAATTAAGTTCACTAAAATTTGTTTTCTATAAAAATGACATGGCTGGATATAGGTGTAGACCAGGTACAGTCAGTCTCTTAAAGGATAGGGAAGGGAGGGGTGTTCGCAAATTTTATCTGTAAAGGGCCATATATAAATATTCTAGGTTTTGCAGGCCATGTATTCTCTGTTGCAACTACTCAACTGTGCCACCACTGTGGATCCAAAGCAGCCAGACAGAAAGGAGATAAATGGGTAAATACTGGCTGCATTCCACTAAAACTTTATGAAAACAGGAGGCTTGGACTGTGGGCCACAATTTGCTGACTGCTGTGTATTGGAGTATTATCCTGGCATTTTCATACTTTAGAGATCTTACCTATTCTGACAGTTACTAAAATTATTTTTGAAAGATGAGGACTTCAGCCTTGACTTGATCATAAAAGTTTGGTAGTGATGATATTAGGGAATGTACACTTTGGGTACGTCACAAGGTTGTTCCAAATAAAAAAATTATGGGTCAAATTTAAAACAGTATATTGTATCTTATATTATTAATAATTCCTTATTTATTATAGTATGTGAGTCTGAATGGCTATACAGTATGAGTAAATAAAACCTAATTAAACTTCCATTATTTGCCTCTCTTTAAATTATTTCTCCTGTTTTTCCATTCCACAAATAATCTACTAACTCAAAGCTGAGGCTAATCTGCTCCAAAAGATTGCTTCCTGGGGCTTAGTACAATGAACTAAGAGAGGGTTTTTCATGTCTATTACTCAAAATATTCTACATATTTTTATGCTTTCTGTAGCACAGGAGCCCTTAATCCTTTAATAAAGGAGCAGATCATGCTATTGAGATAGTTTAAGTTGAGAGGAGAAAGTTTATACTTTATAGCTCCCTTCACAACTTCCACTCTCAAAATGTTTATTCTCAGACCAACACATTCACTCTTAGAATGCAATGAAAGAAACAATGAACGAAACATAAATACAAAAGATAGGTGATTTTCCATGAATTAAAATTAGCTCCCTATGTGAACCTTCATCCTTCTAAATGCTGCTTCCCCAAGTAACTCTGAAGTAGAACTCTTTATGACTCCTTGGAGACAGACATGTACAGCAGTAGAAGTAAGTTCCAACTGAAAAGCAGGAAAAGAAATGTCTCTCTCTCTCTCTTCTCTTTTTCTTTAGTTGGGATCTCAATGTGCTGCCCCAGCTGGAGTGAAGTATATGATCATGGCTCACCACAGTTTCGACCTTCTGGGCTCAGGCAATCAACCTCCCAAGTGGCTAGGACTACAAGCGCACACAACCACGTTGCTTATTTTAAAATTTTTTTTTTTTTTTGAAAGATGAGGTTTTGCTAAGGCTTGTCTTGAACTCTTAGGCTCAAGCAATCCTTTCACCTTGGTCTCACTAAGTGCTGGGATTACAGGCATGAGCCATGGTGTCCAGCCTACTTTTTCTTAATTACTACCAATACAAACACATTTTGATTATTCCCAAGGTATATTTCATACATTAATATTTACAGATCATTTGGTTTAAAGTTGTTATTGACATTATTAAGAAACTCAAATACAGGGGGTGCCAAAAAATGTATACAACATTTTAAGTATATGTGACATTTGCTCAAAAGATGGCATTAATCAAATGAATGCTAGCGAAACATGCGACAGGCAGGACAAAGAAAATGGCAGAAGTACAGTTAAACAAACATCACACTACACATTGCTACCATAATTTCATTCAAGTTTGAAAAGTAATACATGGATAACATTGCTTAAAATGCATATATATATTTTTGGTACCCTGTATATAAAGTCATTTTGGTAGTAATTTGGTTTGACTGTAGTCAAGTGGGATATCTTTTAAATGAAAAGTTTCTCTGTGTCTGGGTTGAATGGTGAGTTTAAGGCAGCAACTAAGAAAAAAATAGTTCTTACTAAACTGGACAACAAAAGTCAAAGTCAGAATGCCTTGTGAAAATAATACTATTCACCTATCACTGCACTGATAAAAGAACTATGACTTATTTTTGGCAAAAATCTTATCAACTCTGTATGATCCATCCCACATGAACAGAAAGTATGACATGCAAGTTGCTTTTAAATGATTAAATGCAGTTCCTTTGATGGATCAAATCTAAAACATGAAGCTCATAAAAGAAGGTCTTTGGTGGCTTAAAGATTATCAGTTTGAGACTGATATATCTATTATAGGATGGGAAAAGATGAGTAAAAAATGGGAAGAGAGGTGACAATTTTTAGTTACTTCTGAGTTGTTCCTTTGGAATGCAGATTTCTTTAAAAAAATACTTTTATCACTTATCATGTCAGAGAACTTTCAAATTCAAATAAAATAATTCAGTAGTCATTTCTAGAATACCTTTGATGGGACTATCACAATCAAAATTTAAAAGCAGCATCCTGCTCTTCACAGATGACTGACTAAAAAATTGCTAATGCCATATAATCTGAGATAAAAATTTAAGCATTCATACTCCCACCCATACCAAGTGAAATAAGTGTGACGAATGTCAGTTGTAAACTAACAGAGCCTTAAAACCATGAGACTCTTCCTCTTTCCAATGCTGGGAGGCAGTTCAGAAACAGAAGAATTCTTTATATTTTCCAGGGAATGGAGACATATAGGAATGACAGCAAGTTCCTATCTAAAAGTATGAAAAGACATTTTTGCTTTTTCTTATTATGATAATCATAATCTACAAAACCTACAATTATTGAACTGAGATGAAGATAAATAATAACACGACTTCCTCATACTTTATTCCTAAGAACTTCCTAGATCATGATATTTACATGGGACTATACTAAATTAGACTAAACATAAACCACAACAGTTAAAAGATGAAATGTATATAACAAAAATAGAATCCTGAATTGCTTCACAGGTTCAAAAGTGCCTAAAAAATTAGATTGGTGAGTTGTTTTCAAGATAACTAAAGAGCCACTGTTAGAATAGCATGGTCTATAGGTCTGAAAATAGGTACTAAAATTCAAATTGTTCCTCTCTCTCCTTAGCTTGCTAATAAGTAGTCTTTAGAAAGGTTATTCATCTTTAGTTTCCTAAATCCTGAGTTTCTATCTCCTCTAATCTTTTGGTTAGAGAATGAAGAATTGAAAGATTCAGTAAAACACTGGAAAAAACCATATTCTAAACATGAAGTTAAATTCAGAAGATCTGAAGTATAAAACTGGACATGCCACTTAAGAATATAAAATACTAGTTTTGGTTGGCAGTGGTGGCAAATGGTTTCGCTTGTTTGTTTTCAAAGTACACACACTCATGACTAGCTGAAAAGAAAGTGAAGTACTGGCTTGTATATATAAAATTTATCAAAGGGCACTATTATTACTGTCTATCTTCTATGGCTAAAAGATTTTTAGAGGTCAATGAAAATCCTTTCCACTGAGTATGGCACTTGCAATATGCAGAGCTACATAAATATCGTGATTATTGTTCACTTAGAGGAGAATCTAGTAGTGTAAAGCTACTTTTGTTTCCCCTAATCCCATCTACTTTTCTGCACATGGAAGAGGGAGAGGAGTTTTAGCCATGGTAAAACATCAGCTGCTTTTCCCAGAGAGTTCAATAATAGTCCTGGCATCACACAGTCCTAGCTCTTTCCTTAGGACACCACACAAGAACCTTGAAGAGAATACTATTGTGGGGAAGGTACAGGAAAAGGGAAAGGAGGAAGGGGAGGGAGGGAGGGAGGGAGGGAGGGAAGGAGGAAGGGGAGGGAGGGAGGAAGGAATGGGAGGGAGACAGAGAGAGAGAGAGTAAGAGAGAAGGGATTATATTCTTAGAAGAAAGAGAAATATTAGCCACATGATTTCTACAAATCAGTGTTAATAATTATTTGGTACATGTGCTATTTTCAACTGGGTCAAACATAGAACTAAGAATCTAGAGATGTAAATTAAACACCATAGATAAGACAATCAGTCATATATTTAGAGTAGAAAAATCATACTGCATGTCATCTTCACATTTCTTAAGCAGACAAACTCTAAACAGCAGCTGTATCTTAAAAGATATAAAAGTATCTTTTAAAAAAGCAGTAAAAAATCTAGACAGTTTAAAAGGGGAAAGTTGATTAAACAGCATAATTAGTATCAAAATATGCTTCAAAGGTTAAGAGATTTAGAAGTCAAAACTTTGACAAGTGCTCAAATCAAAACACAATTCTGTGAGTTTTCAGACATAGCGTGAAAAATCTGAAATAATTAATTACAGCATTGATCAGTAAAACTCAATTAGAAAGTTATACCATAGCAAACAGAAATGAATTACCTCGTCTTCGCCCATAACTCCTTGCTGCATGTAAACAAAGGAAAATTGTAAAATGTCAGAACTAAAAAATAAGCCCACATATACAGATATTTGTGATATGAAAAGCTATGTGGGCATCTGGAAATTAGTGCTACTTTAAGAGCTATGAAAATGTCACCCTAGAACATTTGCATGATGTTTCACCATTTACAAAGCACTTTTATTTTTTATATGTATGTATGCATACACACACACATACACACACAATCCAAACTATAAAACTCAATATTTAACATATATATTAAATTAAATATATATGCAATTTATTCTCACTTGTGTTAAAATTCACAAATATCTGTTTCATCTGATCATGACAGAAATATACAACACTTAGCAGTTAGGTAGAATTTCCAAATAATTTTCCCAATGAATAAAAATAATTTGAATTAAATCTTTATTTTCCTACTTATTATAAAGAGCAATATGGTATATACAGTCCAATACATAGCTATTCAGATCCAACCTACATTGTATCAAGCCCTGCACAGAAATAGTATTGGAAAATGTAGAAGACTGAGAAGATATACCACTATTAAACTGATACTCCGACGCCTGTACAGATTAGATAAAATACAAGAAATCAATTCATGTTAAAAATTGCTTAGAGAAATTAGTATAACAATGATTTCCATCCTTTTGATATATTTTATAACAGCTATTAGATGCTTATGTGCCCTTCTCTGGGATAAGAGGGATTCAGATACAAACTACTATTTTAATCATCATACAACAATAGTACATGTGTTAAATAAAAGCATAAAGTAGATGGCCAGGTGTGGTGGCTCATGCCTGTAATCGCAGCACTTTGGGAGGCTGAGGTGGGAGGATCACTTGCTGTTTGTGTCTTCCAGGACTTATAAAAGCCTTAAAAATGAACAATCTCAAAGTAATGGGAGATCAACTGTGAAAAATCAGGCCATCAAAAATATTGTAATAAGCTATCAAGAACGGACTATATAAGAGTGAATTCTCTGAAGTCCTAACAGTTGTATTAAGCCTAGCAATGTCCAATAGGCTCCAAAATGCTTCACAGCATGAATCAGGAGTTGGGTTTCCTGCTTATCCCTGGGGATAGCTTAATGGATATCAATTCAGTATAAATTTGTTTTGAGGAACTTCATTCATGGGTGTAGAGGGTTGAAGGATTTAGAAAGCAACTACGATTATTTTCATCAAGTTTAAAGTCAAATGATAAATTATAATGAAGTCAGAATATAGCACTTAATTCCTGACCTACTGAAAAAATTAATGACATCATAATTAGTTTATGTTCTTAGTTGTTATGTTCTTAGCTTAGGTTACTCAATACTAAAATGGTGAAAATGTGTATAAATTTCATAGCACTGTGTTTCATATCATTCCTAGCCTTGAACATAATTATTTAGAAAATTTCTCCAATTATCTCATACCGAGGAATTTTAGAATTCTATAAAGAGCTATTCCATTTATTTTTTGGACAACTCTCAGATTCCAAGTATCTACATTACCAAAAATAGGACTGTAGATGAAGCTAAACCATGTGAAACATTTCCTATTCCCTGTTATAGAAATAACCAATACCATCACACCAAACAATGGTGTGTTTGTTCACTTTCCTAACAAAGTTTCTATGTGAATTTCTGGGGCATGCTCCATTATTCTCAATAAAAAAAATCATTAAGTGACTGCTTTGGTTTAAAAAAAGACTTATTTTAATAATATATGCCTCCAAACTCATAGAATATGACTTAGAATAAAAATGAACAAATTTTTGCATCAAAATTTTATTTTCAACATTAAATTTATGAAGTATTATGAGAAACTATATACACACGTATGTTAAAAATGTATTGGTATGTGTGTGTGTGCTTATTTATTTAATGATAAGAAGATGACTCTGAGAAAAGCCTGAAGATCTTTTCTATACAAGAAACCTCACAATTTGGTCCTGGCTTCCAAATAATATTATTCAGTTTATAATCCATAGCTAGAAAAAATAAACAAGAATGATTCTAACATTCTAATTTGGGACTTTGAAGGGACATATGTATTGGCTCTCAGCTACGGTTGTGGCAGCTGAATTACTGCAGCTAGAGGAAGGGATAGGCGAACATACCAAATTAGCTGGTAATACACATTAAAATTTCCTTGATTATCCTAAAGAAACTAAAGAAATAAACATACTTCTAAATCATTATCTTTTTCAAGACCCAAAAGATCTATTACATTCATTCCACCAGCATTAAAAAAAAAAAAAAAAAACTGATGGCTACACAAGTTTCTTATTTTTATGACTTATAGTGTGTTTAGACCATCTAGGTAAATTTTCTTCACTAAAATATACACATACATTCCTTCCTCCTCAAAAGTATAATAGGCTCTCGATCACATACATGGGTGAATGAGGATAATCACAGAAAATTTAAATTTTGAACTGGCATGGTACTTTACCACACCCATGTCCACCCATACTTCTGCTCTCTTATTCCCCTTTTGAAAAATCATATATATTAATAAGAAAAAGTAGCTATTTTCCTTGAGAAAGGGGTGAGGAGAGTACAAGGCAATCCAAACACAAACAAATACTTGAACGACACATTGTTTTGTATTGTTCTTTACTAGTATGAAAAAGAGGTTTTAGTTTCACCTTGTTTTACTACTGACTGAATACAAAGTGTAAGATTTACACTCCCAGAAATAAAAACATCCAAACTTTCATTCTAACTTCAGACAATACTTAACTGCTGTTTTTTAGACAATCTGCACATTTCTATATAATGTGACCCCCCTAAAGTGCTTCCGGATGCTAAATACGGACTCTACTACAATGTTTGAATTATTCAAGAGTGACAATCTTCAACTGTCAATTCAATTTAATCCAAGCAGCATGGTCTGTTGAGAAAGAGACTGCTTGTAGTTATATTTATGTTTTTTATTGTTAAAAATTTCTATACAACAACTTTGTCAGATACACAGGTACGGTAGTATACCTCTTTTTTAATATACCTGACTTAACAGAGGTTCAGAGGCAAGGATTTGCCAGAAGCACTTCATAGTTTTACTGAGTTTGACCAACTTCCTGGCTTTTATCCCATGCTTTATCATTTACTTAAAAGCACATTTAAAAAGTTTAACTATAACTGCTAACTAACTATTAAGGTAAATTCATAAAACCTTTACAGATATGCTTGCCATAGCTGCCTACCAGCTGTACTAGTATTTATATATTCGTTTTATTAAAGAAACTCAAACCTAGCTTCACTGTCAGTTGTTTATTTTCTAAGAAATGCTTTTTAATTGTAATAGTCATACACATATTTTAATGTGTATCTCTGTACATCAAAAGTCATCTTGAGTACCCCAGAAAGCAAGGGCACCACACTTTAGGTAACACAGAGAGTTATTTTGCCTTTTTTGGCCTAAATGTTGTCCTGATATAACCTCTACCAAACGGTTCTATAGTTCTACAGCAATAACATAAAACAAGCCTTCTTTGTTAACTGCATACAATATACCTCAAATGGTTGAAAGCATCAATTATGTCTTCTCTTTATTTTATATTCTCCAAAGTAAATATATCCAACTCCTTCAGCTATTCACAGGACATAATTTTTTTACTCTTTCAAAGTCATTTTTGTCACTGCTCACCATTAGCCACTATCACAGCTAACATTTACTTTCAGAAACTGTTTGAAATACTCTACATGAATGAATTCACTTACTCCTCACAACAGTCCCTCTGAGTCGGGCAGTGTGCAATCTCTGTTTTAAATGTGAAGAAACTGAGACAAAGCGCAGTTAGGTAAGCCGTCCAAGGTTACAGAGATAGAAAAGCAAACTTGGGTTTTAACCCAGCCAATCTGTCTCCAAAGTCTGTGGTACCAACCACCATGAACTACTGCTTAATCACTACAAAAAAACACTGATGCAAAATTTATTACTAAATATTGATTTTTACAGTTAACATAGCTATGCTTGTTGTTTAGTAATACAACTGACTTAGCCAACTGCCTAGTAGTGAGTTAAATCTATGATATACTGAAGAAAAATTTTAATAATTCAGAAAGGAGATACCACAATTTCTTCAATCATGCAATAATATTTAATAAGTAGTACAGGGAAAGCCAGGTACTAACATCACTTAATTCTTGCATTTCCAGGGAGATAATATGCTAAAAATATAGTTGAATTAAATATAGTTAAAAAATAGATCAAGAAAAATTTCTCCTTACCTTTTACTATCCTTCTTTGCCTAGTTCTCTCTTCAATAAACTAAATGATGTCTACTAAATTTTAAATCCTCATGACTTCCTTACTCCACAAATACAACCAATTATGTGATTCCTGCTTCATCTCTTAACCAATGATCCCACATGAGTTAAAAAATGTACATATAGATATAGATATAGATATATATCTTTGGATCAAATTGTCTCTTTTCCTGACCTAAACACATTTTCCTGTCCTGGTTTCATTATTTTATTTTTTTCTCCCCTAGTTCCTTGGCAGAAAAAGTTCAGAATTTATAGGTTGGCTTCCTGTACTACTATGTATACGCTGTGGCCCCAAACAGCACACTACTAAGGGTACTCACACAACACAAAACACAAATTAGTTCACAAGATGCAACTCTTGCCTGAAATAAAATATTTATGTTTCTACCACATAATGCAACTTTTTTCAACCTAACATACAGACTACTTATAAGGGCTTTTGGCAACTGAACAAGATCATCAATTAGCATAATGTTACTTCGTGCAACCAAAAATGTATGTTGCACAAATAGTGTGGCTACTAAACTCTTTGTTTTCACATAACCGAAATATTTTATTTTTACTTGTTTGCTTGTTTATTTATTGAGTTGGAGTCTCACTCTGTCGCCCAGACTGGAGTGCAGTGGCACGCTCCCAGCCACCTCAGCCTCAATCTGCTGGGCTCAGGTGACCCTTCCACCTCAGCCTTCCAAGTAGCTAGAACGACAGGCATGTGCTACCACGCCCGGCTAATTTTTTGATTTATTGTAGAGACGAGGTCTCACCATGTTGTCCAGGTTGGTCTCGAATCTGTGGGCTCAGGCAATCCACTCACCTCAGCCTCCCAAAATGCTGGGATTATAGGCATGAGCCACTGCACCCGGCCAAGTATTTTATGGTGAGTACACATACTTCCTGATCCTTTTCAATTACTATCCACTCAGCAATCTAAAAACATCCGTAAATGATTTAACGAAGTATCTCATAAAGTACTTTATGACAAGTAGACTTTAATAAGTGAAAAATATCCAAATTCAAAATTTTCAACAGAAACAGTTTGCTTTTTCAAAAGTTGAAACAGAAGTTTAAGTGATCTTTATTTTTCACGTTACAAAATAAAAGTATTTAAGGAAGTTGGACCCAATACAAAGATAATTCATTTTTACCTAAATCTACCATTATTTTATAAATCAAGCTAAGGGAATAATAAAAATTAAAAGCTATTTTCAGTTTTGTAAAACTCAATTTCAACAAGATCATTTTTTGGTCATTGATTTAGCGTCAGAGACCAGCTATCAAAATAATAAAGTTTTCTTCTTGCAAGGTAGAAAAAAAGCTGAATGGATACGCACTTAAATGCAATTTCTAGTATCTTTTTATTCAAAGTCTACGTATATCATATAATTCATTAACTTCATAAACGTGGCCTCCTGGACCATTTTAAGGTCTAGTCTGAACACAGCTTCTGCCTACAGTGCTCTATCTGTCCCCAGCAATACTCTTGACAATTCAGTTCCCAACCATTCTTAAAGATCCTCACAAATCAGATAACCCAGTGCTATAGACTAGGCTTATGAGTGGTGGACAACTCAACAGTGAAATGTGGAACAAACTAATCAATCACCTCCATCTAATGCTCTGCTTCTTCAATTTTTATCTCATTTCAAAATCCTATTTACCCTGACAATCTCCCAGGTGGCTAGGGCTTTACTTCCATTTTTATGTCACTAGTCTTTACTTAACATTAGTTCACATGGTCTAGCTTTTTACACTGACTTTATTTTTAGCCTTTGTTCCCCAAATTTATTGTTATCTTATTTCAACAAAGCTTTAGTTGAAATAGAAAAGCCAAGTCATTCTGATATTATTTTTAAAGTAAATACTATTTCTATTCTTTCCTCTTCCTATTCTCCTCTCTACCCACCTTCTGATTTAAAAATACTTTTGTGAAGGAGATTTTAATCCTCTATATCCTTACTCCCAGAACCATGGATGTGCTAAGTACTGAGACTCTTTGAATATGTTGCTAACAGAAAGAAAACAAACTTTAATGAAAATGTATTTATTATTTTCCTTATTCTGGTGGGTTTCAATATGTAGTTTGAATAAATTTAGTGTGATCACCCTATTTATAGAGTCACCAGTATATTAGTTAAATATACACACAAGCGCTATACTAAGTAGCAAGTTCTATGTACTTACACACATTATCTCATTTAAGTCTCATAATAAATCTTGAGACTACATTCCCAGTTCAGACGGGGAAATGAAGGTAATAGTTACTTGCCCAAGGTCATATCTTAAACTGGAAAGACTATACTCAAACCAGTACTGCCTCCAAATTCTGTAATCACTGTATTAAAATCATACTATTACAAATACACTTCAATGACTGCTTTGCTAGCAAGAACACACTTAGATTCCCAATTCTATTTTCTGTACAGAAATAGTTATAGCTTTATTTTTATATTACAAAATAATTAAACTGCATATATGTGGAGGTTCAAAGAAACATGTATTTAATCATCTTTATTTATATAAATCAATTGGAAACATAAAATGTTTTTATAAAACTTACCGTTTAACATCAACAGATTGTCAGTTCCTGGATGTGGATAGCTCAATCGACCTTTAAAAAGAAAGAAAAGGGAGTCTGAAGATTATAGAGCGATTTGAAAAGTGAAAAAAAGGGAGGGCTAAGGGGGAAATTGTTGAGCACAGCATATTTCTTAAGAACTAAAAAGGTAATGTTTGTTTGGTAGCTCAGCCTGTAATCCCAGCGCTTTGGGAGGCCGAGGTGAGTGGATTGCCTGAGCCCGCGAGTTCAAGACCTGCCTGGGCAACTTGGCGAGACATAATCTCTACAATAAATAAAAAATTAGCCGGGTGTGGTAGGGCGTGCCTGTAATTCCAGCTACTTGGAAGGCTGAGGCAGAAGGATCTCCGGAGCCCAGCAGGTCGAGGCTGCGGTGGCCGGGAGTGGCCACTGTACTCCAGTCTGGGCGACAGAGTGAGACTCCAACTCAAAAAAAAAAAAAAAAAGGTAATGTTTAACAAAAAGTATATTAGCTAAAATTTTCTTTGAAAGTTGAAAACAAAACAAAAACAGTTAACTTTACTTCCTAGATCATAAGATCATAATGTGATTTGGGAACAATGCTGACAGAATAAAGCATATTTGTTTTTTGAAATGCAAAACAACATAGGTATTCTAGTCTTGCCAACTTAATACAGAATGTGAATTTTTAAAATCTTTTAAAGCTGCTTATAATTTTCCCTATAGATCTTTTGTCGAAAGTAAAACTTGAAGGAAAGGATTTCGGATTCTTAAATCAAAAACAACTAAAATGTTCAAATACAAAATAAGCAGAAAACTCATCACAATTTGCCATTTAATTCAATGTAGCTTTATATGAAAGAAATTTAATAAAATATCTTAAATTATCACGAATGTAATTGAAAATTTAACTTGTTCAAAGTTTAAAAAAATGATTAAAAATATAAAAAATAAAATTAATGCTTATAAGCATAGGAGCATGGTATTTCCTCTGAGTCATTCTTCATTCAAGAGTTTTGTATTTATTAAGTGCAAAAGGGATACTACATACTGCTGTGGAGAAGAAAAAAGGTATGCACAAAACATTCTGTGGTTCATCCAGCAGTTTTACAATATAACATTTGCTTAATAAATGCCAACAGCTAATCATTATTTTATTCACTAAAAATATAATTTTTTTCTTAAAGGCCTCAGTCTCTAATAGGCTATTAGAAAGGCACATTAAAATCCATTTAGAAAATTGCTAAACTTTAAATGCCTGGGATTTCAACACAGTCCCTTTAAAAAAGACATGACAGGATGTAATGCATTGCCACCAGAAGGGTGACCAATACATACTTGAATGAGTTTGACTTAAAAGTACAGATTAACTGCATCTACTTGACCACTTCAGCAAGTACTCTACCCCCATAAAAGAGAAATTGTTGAGTTTTGTTTTAGTTATGAAGTTAAAGACTTCGATCATCTGCTAATTTAAGAACAGCAGAGATAAACCACTTTTCACATTAAAATATGTTAGATATACACACATATACCTATGCATTCACACACTTCACCTGAGCTCAAATTTAACTATGGCACGTTTTAATTTTGGACTCAACAAAGTTAAAATAAGTGTTACTATCCTTCAAAAAAAATGTACTACCTCTTATTCATATCTGAGGTTTATGTGGCATGACAGCTACGTAACTGGATGACCTCTTTAATAAAGTTGTCATACTCAAAGAACCATACAAGTAAGTTTACTGTTGTGATACCTTAACATAATGAAAAGAGAAATAGGAAAGTATGTACAGGAGTTACAAGATAGAAGAGCCAGGAAGCACAGCTTTCCTAAACTGGATTTCAGTAACATGGAACTTGACTTTGACGCATTATAGCTTATTTTGGAAATATGCCTATTTCTAAACATCTTGTTGCAGATGGTCAAATTTAGAGAACAATTTAGGGCCATGGAAAATAATGACTATGATTGCTGACTTAAGATTTAAAGTAAAAAAAAAAAAAAATCTCCTGTAAAAGTTAGCAACTCCTATTGCTATTCAGTGTATAACAAGTTAATTAAATCTTGATGTGGCAGATGCAAACATGAGTAAGACACAGTCTCTGCTTATGATATGGTAGGGGAGACATACACAAATACACAATTTCAATAAAATCTGCCAGGTGCTATAAGAGTTATGTATAGCTGCTGTGTAATAAAATACAATGAAGTATTTAACCAAACGGAAGGATTCAAGCAAGACTTCCTGGAAAAGTAAATTAAGCAAAGCCTTAACCTGAAGCCTAGTTCTGCCCTGAAAGATACTCAACTTATACTTGCCCCATAATTATCCTCTAATAGTTCACTGTTTACTTATTTATCCCAAGATATAGGTACAAAATATTTTCACTACTAATAGTCCTTTGACATCCTGGCTTTAAGTGGACTTAAAAGGCACACTGTACATGGAAATTTCAAAGGACAGATAATTAGCAAATGAACATATATTTGCATATATGCTCTAAAATATTATAGCTTCCCACATAGAAAAACTTCTCAATATGGACTAATAAATTACTCCAAAGTGAAATAAGCAAGTTTACACTCATTTTTAAGTTATCCAAACACTTTTCCTCTACCACAGTGAAAATATTAATACATCTTTATAAGTTAACTTTTAAAGTTATGTTTTATTTAGGATATTACTAAAATACTTTCACTAAGAACCTGTCCAATGATAGTAATAAGTGACAATATTTGAGGGTTTACTATGTAACAGGAGCTTTTCTAAGTTCTTTACAACCGCTTAATCCTGACAACAATCCTATAAGTTAGGCAGTTAATTATCCCATTTTAAGATGATGACACTGTGTCACAACAGGTTAAATAATTTGTACAAGGTTACACCATTGGCAGGTAGTACTGGCCGGATCTGAACAGCAGTTTGGTGCCATTTTCTTAATCACTACCTTAATAATAATTTTCTCTTGACAATGTAATAGAGAGAAAGGTATGGTGGGTTGCTGCACAAATGCTTCTGTTAAGAAAACTCACAGAATGATTATATAGCGTATAATTTATTTTTAAAAATGGAATATTATACTTTATTTATCCCAATATATCCAACATATCATTTCAACATGTAGTAAATAGAAAAATTTATTAATGAGATCTTTTACACTTTTTAAATACTAAGTCTTTGTAATCTCGTGTGTATTTATACTTACAATACATCTCAGTTTGGATCTAGTCACACTTTAAGTGATCAATAGCCACTCTCGGCTCATGGCTACTGGGTTAGACATTACAGCTCTATGGATACCCCAAGAACATTAATTACGTCATTCATTCAACTCATACATAAAAAGACACTGTGTAAGGAAGTAAGGACGCAGCAGTGAAAAGAATACATCACTACTGCAACAGAGCTTGGAATCTATCATCTTGGCAAAAAATCACAGATATTAAGCAAATAACCATCCACATGCTTATGACAAAGGGTGATAAAGAAAATATGTAAAGTGCTGCAAAAGTATTATAGTGCATAATTTAAACTTTAAAATAGAAAAAAATTGTTATTAAACCAATTTCTCTTTATTGTCTAAAAGACCTGTGGTTACACACTAATTGTTACCTGTTGCTGTCAATAGAACCTTTAATGTTAGATAGACACAGAGCTGCCCAGATGAAAAAACTACATTTCCCAGCCTTCCTTATAGTTAAGTGTACATCTGTGTATATGATCTGGCCAAGGGAATGTAAATTAAAAGTGGTATGTGAAATTTATGGGAAAAACTAGATCCTTAAAAAGAAAGACCTTCCTTTCCTCTTTCCTGCTTGCAAATATGATAGCTAAATTGAAGAAGCCATATTAAACTGTGAGGCAGAAATTGTTTGTTAAGGATAACAGAAGAACACGATAAAAGGAGCTTAGATCCATGAAAATCACCATACCATTCTAGAAGTGTTAATGTTTCTGTAAGAAAAACAAAATTCTATCTTATTTAAGTCACTTATGAATTTTCTGTTGTTCCAGGAGAACTTGAGATTACAAATAAACCCCTCTAGTAATAAATTTGGGCAAATTAAATTTTAGGTAACCAGATGATTATTATTGTGAAAAAATAATAAAGTGCAATAATTTCATAATAGTTTAATATATCTATAAATAATGGATATGTACTATCTCTTGACAGTACCACCTTTACATTAAGAAAGTATGTAATTTAAATAATTCAAAAATATATACTTTTAGGTATCAGTGAATAACTAGATGACCTACAGTAACTTATAAATTATCTTAATTTTAAATGGCAATTTGTATATAAATACAGTTGTTCCTTTGTATCTGTGGGTTCTTCAATCAACTGCTGATTGAAAATATTCAGGGAAAAAAAATTCAAAATGTCCCAAAAAGCAAAACTTGAATTTGTCACGTACCAAGTACAACATTGAATTCACGTGAATGAAGTGGTATCTAGGCATTGTACTGGGTGTTATAGGTAATCCAGAGATGCTTTAAAGCAGCAGTCCCTAACCTTTTGTGACATCAGGGACCGGTTTCAAAAAGGCAATTTTTCCATGGACGGCTGGGGGGAGGGACGGGATCATCAGGCATTAGACTCTCATAAGATCTGCAACCCAGATCCCTCCCATGCACAGTTCACAACAGTTTCCTGCTCCTACGAGAATCTAATACCACACTGATCTGACAGAGGGTGGGCTCTGCTTGCCTCCTGCTTACCTCCTGCTGTGCAGCCCAGTTCCTAAGGGGCCATGGACCAGTACCAGTCAATGGCCTGGGGGTTGGAGGCCCCTGCTTTAAAGTATATGAAAAGATGTGCATAGGGTTTTATACATATACTAGGTCATTTTATATAAGGGAATTGAGCATCACAGATTTTGGTGTCCATGGATAACAAGGTGCTACTGGATCAAAGCCTTAGTTCATGTTAGCCACTTTAAACATACATCTGAGCAACTAAAAATACTAAGAAACAGGACAATTATATGCAACTTATCACTTGCATACATCAAATTACTGCCAGAACAAGTATCTGGCCCCTCATCCTCCACCACTGACTGTAACTAACTGGCCTCTGGGTTGTTCCTCATGCATGCCAAGCATATTCCCATTTCAAGATCTTCGTCTTTTTTTCTGATGGAAATACATTTGCTCAGATATGACCAAAGCTTGCACCCCTCACTTTATTCAGGTCTTTAAGAGATGGCATCACTGACCACCCTGCCTAAAATAGCAGTTGCTTTCTCTATACTCTTGACAGTGTGTTTTTTTTCTTTACAGTACTGATTGTTATCTAATATTTTCTTACTGTCTCTATACTTCTTTAAAATAGAGGATCCATGAAGGCAGAAATTTAGTCTCTTTTCTTCTCCACTGTATCTCTAGTACCTAAAATAGAGCCTCGCATGTCATGGGCTCTCAAATATTTGTTGAATGGATAAATGAAATATTTCATCTTATTATGTAAATCATAGACTCAACTGAAAGTACAGAAATGTGTGTGCATATATGGCAGGGAAGAATACTCTCTGAGAAAATGAAAAAAAAAAAAAGCCACAAAACAAGGATGTATTTCAGCTCATTGCTGAATCTCTTAAGTATTGGCGGCTAAGAGGAGATATGCTGCAAAAGTCCTGCTTGCTGCTCTTAAGATACATTTTTCCACACTTCACAACTATTTTCTTTAATGAATAAATACAAAAAATGTACTCCAAAGCCTCAATATTCACAGTCAATGATGTCAACCAATTCCTCAATGATGAGAAACAATGAGAACAATGCCACATATTTTATCAACTAAAGAGAAAAATGAATATTCAAATCACATATGAGAATCATAAAGAGCTTGGGCTAGAAGTAACATTAACTATAAAGAGAGAGGCAGTATGGTGTGCTGGTTAAAAGTACAAACTCAAGAGCCACCAAGTGCCACATCTTCCTAGCAGTTGAAATTCAGACTATTATTAAGAATAAGCCAGTCACTCAGTTGTAGTACACAGGTAAATACCTCTTAGTCATGCAAATTAAATGTTAATACACATACAGTCCTCATGACCAGTGCTTAGCTTTAGCAAGTGCTTAGTAAATGATATGTAATACATGTTATATACTGTTTATGCATATTAAGCACATACCACACATCCTTAACTAAAGACATCCAATACTTCTTTCTCATGTGCTTTAAATAAAGTTTTGCTTCTACTAATTTAATAAAACTATTCCAATTTTTTAAATAATCTTAGTGTTACCTTTACTTCCAAATGCAATTAGAAAAAAAAAAAAAGGTTCATGTGAAGTCTGGTAAAATCCACTTAGAATGTGGTCATTACCAACCTTGAATAACTCCAATCTCTGTTCAGATCCAAGGGGCAGGACAGTCATTCCTGACCTCACTCCCAAATCTCAATGCATGCCTCATAAAAGCCTAAGAATAAGATCATACAAACGTAGAAAAGACCCTTAGATCCAAAATACCAGATCCCAAGAGAGCAACAGAATCATTCCTTTCCTACATCTAATAAAAGCCATCAATCAGCTTTAGATTTAGTTGAAGTTAATTTAGTTAACTCGCTCTTAAATCAAAATTTTACTATACATCTTTTGACCTACTGATATTTACAAATTTTAAAACTTACCCAATCAAAAATAGAAAATTTACTAAAGAACACCAAGTAATATAGAATTACCAAAAAGTTTTGTTTCAAGTAAAGTGTAAGCACAAAAGAAAGACAACAATGGTGAAAGACTAACTTTAAGTCAATAAACATCTGGTAAGATAATGTATTATCATATAGCTGTTATAATAAAACTGGTACTAATTAAGTTATATGCAACTAATAGTAAAAATCAAGTTGAACTAATGATTGCAAAACTTTTCATTTACATTACAAGGGTCTTTAAATAAAATATTGATAGCCATTAGAAAAAAACAAATGGGCAATAAAACATTGCCAGTGGCAGTAGGAAGTAACATAAAACTTACACGTAAGTTGGTGATATATGGGGGACCCCAAAAATCCCAGAATTCATTTTTTTAAATTGTGCATTTATTCTTACATGTTTAAATTTCAGTCACCTTCAAAGAACTATCCGTTTCACGCAATATGCCTATAGAGACACTTTTCCCACTACTCAAAACAATTTTTGAACTCAATCAATTTTGATGCCTTTTTGGTTTTATTTTCTGCCTCTTCCATATTGGCAAAATGTTTCCCCCTTGAGGACATTTTTTTTTATCTGGAAAAACAAAACAAAAAAATGTCGCTTGGTGTGAGATTAGGTGAACAGGGAGGGTAGGGCCAGGGGATATTACTTTTTGGTCAAAAACTGCTGAATACTCAATTTGGTGTGGGCAGGTGTACTGTCAAAGTGGAAGAATCAGTCAACTGTTTGCCACAATTCAGGATGTTTCCTTCATAAATCATGATGCAACCTTCTCAAACCTTTCAGATAAAAACTTTGGTTGACCGTTTGATCCACAGGAACAAATTCCAAGTGTATTGCAAAGGGCCCACCCTCCAAAAGATAGTTCTGTCTTTTGGGGGGTCCCCCCTTGTATATTTATAGCCTCAGAAACAAACGCATTAGTTTATTCTCTGGAAATAAACACAGAGAAAAGTCATTCAATTTTATTTATAAATTCAAAATACCTAAATGTCCAATTGTAGGAGAGTAGTCATACAAATTATCTTACATATATGATATAATATGCAACTATTTTTAAAGGTTCTAAGTAACTATAAAGAATATGAATTACAAAAAATGTTTAATTATACAACCAATAACTTATTGAGCCCCTCCCATATGTGTGGTATTATGACAGATGCTGCTTCAAGGTAAAGCAAGACAGATGTGCTCATTGTTCCTATGACAAGTCCTGTGTGAGAGATATTAAAAAACAAACTGCTGAATCTAAAATAAATGAGAAAAGTGCTCTGAACAAAAAGAAATATGATTCTCAAGAATCTTTAATATAAAATAACCTATTTTTGGTAGGGGTACCAGGGAAACTTCACCGAGGAAGTAAAGTTGGCTAGGAATTACAGAGACTTCCAATTGAACATGAAAGACTGAATATGTGCGTACACCTCTGTTTGACACCCTTAAAATGACAGTTAAAGTTTGAAAGAGACAGAATCCCATAGGGTAAAGAGAATTAAACAAGATCATAGAACAACTATGTCATCAAATTTCTGGAAGCTAAATGTGAATGGCTGAATGTTAACTGACTTTGTAGACCTGAAAAACACAAACCAATGCCAGAAACAAGCCATTTACTGTAGTAGACGCTTGGATAGGTTCAGAAGTAAGAAGCTGATTATCACTGAGGGTATAAGTAAGGTAGCACTGAAAACAGAAAGGTTGAAGATTGCTTGCTAGTTTTTAAAAGAACTCTAGGGACACTCATTCCCCTCGTTGGTTCTCCTAAGAAATCTAGCAGCTAGGTCTACAGCTCCTGGGCAAAAGATTGGAAGATTCACATCTACATTCATTTCCTAGACCAAAAAAAAAGACCTAGATATACACATTCTAACAATCACACCTGACTTACTTATAGCAATCATTGCCAGTTAATAAATCCAACTATGTATATAGAGTTTCCAATTCCTATTTTTGTGTAAATATGAGTAGACAGTAAAGAATCATAAAATATTTAATGAAAGTCTCCAACATAAAAAAAGAACATAAACAAATAGAAAAGAAGAAGTTAGAAGAAGCACAAACAAGGAATTGGGAAAATAAAAATAATCTTCAAATGCTAGAATAGCCTCCAGAAAAACAAGATCAGATGAGAATAAGACATAATAGGAAAGTTCTGAGAATGTTATTAAGGAGGGTCTTAAAAACTAGTCATAAAAAGTTTTAAAATAAAAACCTCAATAGAGTAGTTGAAAAATAAAGAGATAAGGATATCTCTTAAAATGCAAAAATAACCTTCAAACATTAAAATATTCCCCCAGAAAAATAAAATCAAACAAAAGACATAATAGGAAAGTTCTGACAATTTTTTAAAAAAGAGGATCTTAAAAATTAGTCAGCAAAAAGTCTAAAAATAAAAAATCAGTAGGAGAGTTGAAAAATCAAGAGATAAGGATATCTCTTCAAAAGATAAAACTATGGAAAGTAGAGGATGATGAATACAGAAGGTTTAACATACAAAGAACAGGACTCTCCCAAAGAAATAGAATAAAAAATAAAAAGGAAGAAATTACCAAAGAACTAATACTCCAAATTTGCAAGAACTTAAGAAATAAATGTCAGAATTAAAAGGGTCTTGTGAATGCACAGAACAATAAATAAAATAAATGAAGGCAAGAAGGAAGGGATGTAAGCACATATGCACTCCAAGACTCACATTTCACTATTATAAAATTTCAGAACCACAGGCATGAAAAGATCCTAAAAGCTTCCAGAAAGAAGAAAAAATTAAAATCACAAAAAAGGAAGCTGGGCTCGGTGGCTCAGCCTGTAATCCCGCGCCTTTGGGAGGCTGAGGTGAGTGGATTGCCTGAGCCCGCGGGTTCGAGACCCGCCTGGGCAAGCAAGACCTCATCTCCACAATAAATCAAAAAATCAGCCGGGCATGGTAGCGCATGCCTGTAATTCCGGCTACT
>CAUYQG010002415.1:0-21991 GCA_963574415.1 Tarsius wallacei
AAGAGAAGATCCACAGAGTGAGAGAAAATATTTGCAAGCCATGTGTCTGACAAAGGACTAGTATCCAGAATACATAAAGAGTTGCCAAAACGCAATAGTTTTAAAAAATCCAAGTAGAAAATAGGCAAAAGACATGAAGAAACATGTCACTGAAGAGGTGATACAGATGGCAAATAAGCACATGAAAGGATGTTTGGCATCACTGGTCATCAGGGAAATGTAAACAAGGACATATGAAGAGAGGTCCCCCCCAAAATGGAATTATCTTTTGGAGGGTGGGTCCCTTGTAGTACAGGCTTCCCCTACTAGGTGAGTATTCTATAAGCCCATCGGCCTCAGTGGGCCAGCTAGTGTTGTTGGGAGAGGCTGCGTGGCAGAACAAACATCCCCAGAGGTGGCAAACAGGTGAATGGTTCTTCCACCGTGACAGCACAGCAGTCCACAATGCACTAAATATGCAGTCGTTTTTTACCAAAACAGCATAACCCCATACTCCACCCTCCCTATCCACCCAATCTTGCCCCCAGTGACTGTTTTTGTTTCCCAAGACACACACACAAAAAGTCCTCAAAGGGAAATGTTTTACTGATGTGAGAGGTGATACAAAAAATGGCAGAAGCACTAAAAGGCATCAAAACTGAAGAGTTCAAAAACTGTTTAGAGCAGTGAAAAAAGCGTCTTGATAGGTGTATTGCATCAAATGGAAAGTACTTTGAAGGTGACAAATTTAAACATGTAAAGAATAAATACAAAATTTTTAATATCATCCTTGTTTTTTGTTTTCCCCTTGTAGGACAGCTAAGGTAAAAAAAAAAAAAGTAACAATATCAAATGCTGATTAGGATGCAGGGAAATCAAATTACTCATGCAAAACAGTACAGCTGTGATGAAAAACAGTTTGGCAGTTTCATAAAAAACCGGATGTGCTAGTGCCATGTGACCCAGCAATTCAACTTCTGGGCATTTATCCTAGAGAAATGAATACTCAAGTTCACACACACACACACACACACACACACACACACACACACACACCCCACACCCATACATGTTTATAGAGAAGTTTATTTGAAACAGTTAAACACTGGAAACAATCTAGATGTCCTTCTAAAGGTGAATGGTTAAATAAGCTGTGGTACGTCCATACTATGGAATACTACTCAGAAACCAAAAGACTGAATGATGGAAACAGTTAGAAAAAAATGCATATATACTTATGTATACAATATTTCAAAGTAATAGAATTACAGAGATGAAGAACGAATTAGTGATTGTCAGGTGGGAGGGGAGAAAGGAAGTGACTGCATGGGGTGACACAAAGGAGATCATTGTGGTCACGGACTAGTTCTGTGACTTGATTGAAGTGACGGTTACATATGATAAAATGGCATGGAACTAGGTCTAAACTTTACATAGAAATGCAAAGGACTTCAAGCAACCCAAACGAAATGGACAAAAGATAAAGTTGAAGGACTAACACCACCTGATTTCAAGACTTGTTGTAAAGTAGCAGGAATCAACCCCATACAGTATTGGTGTCAAGATAGATACCAGGTCAATGGAACAGAATAAAGTCCACAAATAGATGTGCACATATGCGGACAACTGTCATTCCACGAGGTGCAGAGATCATTTGGTCCTTCCAACAAATGGTGTCAGAACAACTGGCTATCCTTATGCAAAACAAAACAAAACTCCCATCCACAGCTCACACCGTAATCAAGTCAACTCAAAACGAATCAGAGACCTAAATATAAAACTGAAAACTATAGCATTTCTAGCACAAAACAGAAAACTTTTGGGATCTTGTGTTAGGTAAATATTTCTTAGATGTGGCATGATCTCTAAGTGAACAGTCTGGGAATTTGTACTGCATCGAAATTCCCAAATTCTGCTCTGGAAAGACTATGTTAAGACAATTAAAATACAAGCTGAAGAATGGCACATGCATATGCTTGGTAAAAAACTTTTATTCAGAATATATGAAGAACTCTCAAAACTGAATAGTAAGAAAACAAACAACCCAATATAAAAATGGGCAAATGATTTGAGCAGGCACTTCACCAAAGAAGATCTATGGATGGCAAGTAACCACATAAAAAGATGCTCAACAGCATTACTCACTTGGGAAATGCAAATTAAACCCTATGCACCTATGAGGATACCCTAACTTAAAGAGTTTGACCACACCAAGTGTTGACCAGAATATGGAGAAACTGGGACTTCTATACACTGCTGGTGGGACAATCACTCTGATTTCTGACACTTTCTTTTGATTCCTTCAATGGGTTTTCATCTCTATGCTTACATTTCCCGTTTGTTTTTGCATGTTGTCTACTTTTTATCCATTAAAACCCTTAGCATATTACTCAGTTATTTTAAAGCTTCTGTTTTGTAATTCCAGAGTCTGTGTCATATATGAGTCTTATTCTGATGCCTGCTATGTCTCTCAGACTGTGTTTCTTCTTGCCTTTAAGATGACTTGTAATGTTTTGTTGACAGCCAGACGATGTATTAGGTAATAGAAGATGAGGCATATAGTGTGAGGTTTTACGTTACTCTGGCAGGAATGGGGCTATGTTTAGTGTCTGCTGTACTTATGGGTGTCTGAGGCTGCAAGTTCACCTAGTGTTCTTGCCTGTGTCTCCACGGTTGTCTACAGGCTTCTCTATGAATCTGTCCTTAGATAAAGTTATTGTCCTGCAGTTCTTTCAGATACAATCCACTGATATCATACTGGAGACTATTGGTGTGGTGATGGAGTTTGGGGGAGGAGAGATGTTCCATAATTTTATGATTAAATCTCAGTCTTTTTATCAACCTGTGCCCCTGGGTTGTGACCCTCACAAGTGTTTCTTAGCTTATTTTCCCTCCTTTGGTGAGGCAGGAAGTATAGAGGACTGGCGTTGAGTAATTGCTCTTCCCTATGTGAGATAAAGATCAGGTAAATTATCTGCTCTGGAGGGCAGGTTTTTGTGGCACAGAATGTTCTGGGCTTATTTCACACCGGTTACTTTTCCTCTCCCCACTGCCCATGCCCCATGGAGTTATGAGGACATCTTTCTCAGCTCTTTACTGTGAGAACCTAGTGAAGTCCCTGAGAACCAAGTGAACCCCTTAAAGTGTGGATGCCCCCAGTCCTGTGGCCCCAGGAGTCTCACTCTCACACTATCCCATACTTGGCCTCTGGCAATTTGTCATTTAAATGTTCTTACCAGTTTATGGCTCCAGCAACTTCTGCTCTAAGTAAGCAGATCTTATTTGTAACTCTGATGGTTTCCCACGCAACATCAGTTTTCTGATATGTCCAAGAAAAGTTGTTGATTTTTAGGTTGTTCAGGATTTTTCCTGCTGTAAGAATAGGAGTAACTCCAAGCTTTATATATGTCATAGCTGAAACCAGAAGTTAGTAAAACTACTTTGGAAAAAAGTTTGGTAATTTCTTAAAAAGTTAATCATACATTTACCATGTGATCCAACAATTCCACTCCACTTCTATTTTAAGAGAAATAAAAGCACATGTTTACTGCACTTTTGTTCATAACATTCTCAAACTAGAAGCAACACAAATGTCCATCAACATGTGAATGGATGAACAAATTATGGTGTGTCCGTATAATGGAATACTACTCAGCCATAGAAACAGAATGTACTATTGATATATGCTACAACATGGATGGATCTCAAAATCACTATGCAAATGAAAGAAACCACACAATGAAAGGGTACATACCTTTTGATTTATATGCATAGAATTCTAGAAGTCTGTAGTGACAAAAAGCAGATCGATGGTTGCCAGGGAATGAGGACCTTGATGAGTAGAAAGAAGGAGGGAGAGATTATCAAAGGCAGGAGGAACATTTGTGGGGTGATGATCCCTATCGTGATTGAAGTGATGGTTTCATGAGCATATAAACATGTCAAAGCTAGCAAATGGTACACTCTAAATATGTCAACTTATTGTTCATGAATTACAGGCACACTTCAGAGATATTATGGTTTTGGTCCAGACCACAGTAATAAAGCAAATATCACAATAAAGTGAGTCACACCATTTTTTTGGTTTCCCAGTGCATATAAAAGTTATGTTTACACTATATTTTAGTGTATTATATGTGCAGTATTATGTCCATAAAGAAAACAATTGCACATACTTTAATAAAAAATGCTGTAAATGTTAAAATGCTAATGATCATCTGAGCCTTCAGCAAGTCATAACCTTTTTGCTGGTGGAGGGTCTTTCCTCAAAGTTGATGGCTGCTAACTGATCAGGTCGTGGTTGAAGACAGGGTGGCTGTGGCAATTTCTTAAGACAACAATGAAGTTTGCTGTATCAATTGACTCTTTTAGAAAATATGTCTCTGTAGCATGAGATGCTGTTTGATGGCATTTTACCCACAGTGAAACTTCTTTCAAAATTGGAGTCAACCCTTTCAAACCCTGCCACTGCTTTATCATCTAAGTTTATTTATATTTGAAATCCTTTGTTGTTATTTCGACAACGTTCACAGCATCTTCACCAGAAAAGCCCGTTTCAAGGAGCCACTTTCTTTGCTTATTTATAAGAAGCAACTCTTCATTTGTTCAAGTTTCATCATGGGGTTGCAGCAAGTCAGTCCCATCTCCGGGCTCCACTTCTCATTCTAGTTCTCCTATTTCCACCACATCTGCAGCGACTTCCTCCACTGAGGTCTTGAACCCCTCGAAGTCACCCAGGGGGTTGGAGTCAACTTCCTCTAAACTGCTTTAAATGTTGATATTTTGACCTTCTGTTATGAATCACAAGTGTTCTTAATGATATCTAGAATAGTGAGTCTCTCCAGAAGATTTTCAATGTACTTTGCCCAGACCAATCAGAGGAACCACTTATCTATGGCTTCTATAGCCTTATGAAATGTATTTCTTAAATAATAAGACTTGAAAGTCAAAATAACTCTTTGACCCATGGCTGAAGACTGGATATTGTGTTATCAGGCATAAAAACAACATTCATGTCCTTGTACATATACATCAGAGCTCTTGGTGACCAGGTGCATGGTCATTGAACAGTAATAGTTTGATAGGAATCCCCACTCTTTTTTAAAGCAGTAGGTCTCAATAGTGGTTTTATAATATTCAGCAAACAATGCCGTAAACAGATGTTCTGTCACCCAGGCTTTGTTGTTTCATTCCTGTGTCTTCCTGCTAAATTCATTTTTATTTACTTATTTGTATTTCACTAACTTGGGGGATACAAACAGTTTTTGGTTTAGGCCTTAAGAGTCCCAACCCACACCTTGTGCTCATTGAACACGACAATTGATGTTTCTGCTATTCCATTTCTAGAAGACAGGCAGGGTAGACTAAGCATAATTCTCAAGGTCATAGGATTTGCAAAACGGTAAATGAGCGTTGACCTCTCCTCTCTGCCTATGAAAGTCCTAGATGGCACCTCCTTCCAATAGAAGGTTGCTTCATCTACATTGAGAATCTGCTGTTTAGCGTAGCCACCTTCATCAATGATGTCAGCTGGATCTCCTGGAGAACTTTCTGCAGTTTCTCCATCAGCACTTGCTGCTTCACCTTGGACTGTTATGTTATGGAGATGGCCTCTTTCCTTAAACCTCATGAACCAGCCTCTGCCAGCTTTCAATTTTTCTTCTGTGGCTTCCTTTCCTCTCTCAGCCTTCATAGAATTGAAGAGAGTCGGGGCCTTGCTCCGGATTAGGCATTGGCTTACAGGAAGGTTGTGGCTGATTTGATCTTCTGTCGCGACCACTCACACTTTTCTCCTATCAGCAATAGGGCTGTTGCGCCTTCTGATCGATCACTGGAGGAACACTTTCATCTCCCTTGAGAACTTTTCCTTTGCATTCACAGCTTAGTCAGCTGGTGCAAGAGGCCTGGCTTTTGGTCTCTTTTGGCTTTTGATGTGTCTTCCTCACCAGGCTCCTTATTTCTAGGTTTTGATTAAATGCGACTCTTCCTTTCACTTGAACACCTAGAGGCTATTACAGGGTTATTCTTTGGTCTAATTTCAATATTCTTGTGTGCTTCTTAGGGAACAGGGAGCTCCAAAGAGAGGGACAAAGATGAGGGAGCAGTCCGAAGACAACAACATTGACAGATTAAGCCTGCCATCTTGTGCACAGTTAATGGTATCCCAAAACAATTCTAATATAACTAGTCAAAAGATCGCTGGTCACAGATCACCATAACAGGGATAACAATAATGAAAATGCCTGAAATACTGTGAGAATTACCAAACTGTGACACAGAGACATGAAGTGAGCACGTGTTGGAAAAATGGCGCATGTAGACTTGCTCAATGCAGGGTTGCCACAAACCTCCCATTTGTGAAAACTAGTATCTGTGAAGTACAATAAAATGAGGCATGTCTGCAGGCTGCAATGAAGTTATTTTAAAAGTTATTTTAAAAAAGAGAGAGTCTGAACAAATAAATATTGCCCCTTTAGAGCTTTTGCTTTTCTAACAGGAAGGAAACTTAAAGATCTTCTAATCAATTGTTTTTTCAATGTGTTTCTTGGAACCTGTCCTGGACTGTGATTTGCTAAGTTGTCTACAAACACATCTTGTACCTGTAGATATCCCCATGGTGGTCTCACCTCTCCCCCAACAAAGAGATGTGTCTAAGACCCCTCCCCTTCAATCTGGTGGACTTATGACCATCACTAGGATGCAGTGGAAGTGATGCTATGTGACTTCTGCAATGGGGTCTGATAGGGCACGTGTCTTCCGCCTGGTTCTCTGGAAACTTGCTCTGGAAGAGGTCAACCACCAAGCAAGAAATCTGACAACCCCGAGACCACCATGCTAGAGGCCACGTGTGGGCGCCTTGGCTGACAGCCCTGGCCGAGGTCACAGCCGACAGCCGCATCAACACCCACCGTGTGAGTGGGACACCCTGGACACCCAGCCAGTCAAGCCTTCCGCTGCTGCCCAGCCGACACCTGACCACACTCTCATGAGGGCTCCCAAGAGATGACCACCCAGCTGAGCCTTCCCTAAATTCCTGACCCACAAAATCATGACTAGAATAAAAGGGCTATTGTTTTATATACTTGAGCTCTGGGGGTAATATATTAGGTAGCAATAGTAACCAGATGAGACCCTGTCAGGGCACCCTGGATGGCGGTGAGAGGGGAGAGCGAGGATCTACCTGGGGAGGGCCTCTGGGACCCTCACATTCTACCGCTCAGATCAAAAGGTGACTTTGACCTGTTGAAGAAAAGTTCTGGGCCAGCCCAGCCCCTGCACTTTGGAGATCGGGTTAGAGAGACAAGACAGGGAGGACAGTCTTCATGGCTGGTAAGTGAACGTGCTGGTTCTCACCTAGGACCTTACAGCCTCAGGTCTAGGACTCCAAGCTGAGCACATCAGCTGCCCAGTGGGCCGTGGATCAAGGTCAATTCTGTGCTCTTTCACTGAACCCACTATAATCTCAAAAACAAGAACACAGACTCTTTTTTCCCCATTCAAGTTGTAAATCTTCCAAAAGCAAATCTATTTATTATAACAGTGCAATTGGGTTTTGTAGCTACAAACTTTCAGTGCTAATTCAAGTAATCTGCTTTCAACCTGGCAGAAGTCACACCTGTGTGACAGTAACTTTGTTTTTATAGCATCACCTGGAGAAGCATCGCTTATAAAAAAAGCTGTAGAAAGAACATCACACTCTCACCCACATGTATTTCCATTCAGTTTCAAGCCATCCAGTCCTGGCGGCTCCTGTAAGCATCTGCTGTGTTCCTTTTCCTTCTTCTCCTTTAATGCTCGGGACCCCGGTAGACCAGTAAGCCGCAGTTGGGAATGCATTCAGAGACCATTAGTGCAGGAAGCACAGTGAAATCCAAAGAAACCATGAACCAGGGAGTTGGAAAACACTCTATGAAAGGCCTTTTCAGGCCGTTTCTTTCAGGAGGAGTTTGTTTTTGGATTAAAGGAGTTTATTCAGGTATTCACAAATGCCCGGGCTCTGGGCAGCAGCTGGGACGTGGAAACCCCTCCGTCATAATCAATTGCCGTGGAGGGGACTGGCATGTTCTGACTGGGGAATACAAGGATGAAAGGGGCATAATTAGGTGACACGCCTTCAGAGGAGATGAAAGGCCCAAAACATCCTCAAAAACGTAGGCAAAAATACACCCTGAAAGCACTACTTTCTTTATTTTGGAAGTAGCAGTTCCAATAAAAGCCTAGGTGTCAAAGCCATGGTATGTGGCAGAGCCTTGGACTGGGTTTCTTTCTGTCTTCTTCTCCCCCCTTTTCCTTGCTTGGGGAAGAAAAATGATGGAAATGTCATTCCTATATTTCCTCCACTCCCAGCAAATGGTGTAAATGCCTCGCTCCTTATCCAGGGACTCCAGACAGAGGAGCTGAGGCTTTGATGGGCTTCCAGTTGGGGCGGTGTGCAAGGACCACGGGGCTTAATGGCCTGAGTCCCATTTGCAATCTCCCTGCTCCCGTCAGATTTTTCTGAGTTCTCTCGGTGTCTTATTTGTACTCTGGACTCCTTTGGTTAAAAAACAGCACCTTTTCTCTGTTAATAGATGCAGGAAAGAAAAGGAAGATTCACAGTCCTCTTGCAAGCTCCCCTTCCTTAACAATTCCTGTTTCCTCCTTTCATCAACACAGAAGGTTGGCAGGTTTTGATGAACGTGGGGGTTTAATAGCTGGCGGCACTGATCGATCGATTCCACCCACCGTTCCTTCCCAAATGAGAAAAACGGAGTCTCAGTGAGGTGGACGACTCGCCCCGGGTAGCAGAGCTAGAGCCAAAAGAGAAACTGGGGAGAATTTTGACCACCTGATGAAAGTGTTTTCCACAGCTCAAGCTACTCCTTTTCCATTTCCCTTGATTTTTAATCCTTTAATGGATGTACTCGGACTGTGTTCGGAGCACTCATTAACACATATTTAAATAATTATGGAAAAATCCGCATTTTATGCATCCTTAAGCACTCTGACCTCTGGGTTCCTGCAGCTGGGTCTGACAGAGCTTCAAATATTTGGCACCTTTTAATTCGTGCTCTGACTGCCTCTTTTGCTCCTGTGGTCTCTAAGTAGCCCACACAACACACCTGCCTTGTTGAGCTCAGAGTCTCCCAAATGCTCACACAAACACTCAGCTTTTTCTTCTTCTTCCCCCGCCCCCTTTCCTGGCTGAACTCGAGGGTGCAGAATGAATGTGCCATTGAAAAGCCACGTTGACAACACCGCTAAATAAGGATTCCTCTCGGTTGGCGGAATTTTTCCAGTGTGGACCAGGGCTGGATGGAAGGGGATGAGAGGGTGGTGCTCCTCGACTGGCACCGTGGCTGTAGCTTGAGATAGGGGACACCACACAACTGGAGTCATGCTGTCTATTGCACGCTTTGGAGGCAGTGAACACCACGCGCCTCCTTCCTTCCCATATGCCTAGAGCTAACGGCATAATACTTCATCACACAGAGGTGTTCGGGTACGGCAGGGCGGGGGTGGAGAGGTGCAGGGAGGTGCGCAGCCCCCGAAACTGTTAGGGTACTAGACAGGGTGAGGGGAAATGGATGGAGCGAGGGGTGCAGCATCGCCAGAGCTGGCAAGCTAGAGATGCTGCGCTGGGAACACAGAGATCCGAGTAGATGCAGAGAATGGCGACACACAAGAAGGTTAAGAAAGAAAAGTTTATTTAAAAGTATATTAGAGAAAGAGAGGGAAGAAAGAAGATTCACCTCCCCAAGGTGGGGGAGGGGGACCAAAGCCAGGAAGCATGGCCACACCATCAAAGAGCGATGGCCACTGATTGCTTGTAGTTGAATCCTTTTAACCATTCCCCTTGATGGGGGAAGATCATTAGGGTGATTGGGTGGTGGTCTGCTTCCACTTCATCACAAAGGGGCGGGCCAGCACAGGTACTGATGATGTCAGGTGATGGACAGCAGGCAGATGGGTGGGTTAGTCACATGATTGCTGCCACAGAGGGCTGACTAGGTTAACCCTGGTGGGGGGGCGGGGATTCCTGCAAGAGACTTGTTAGACATTTGCAATTCACAAACTCAGACATTTGCAACTCACAAACTCTTATGACTTTGGCAGCCATCTTTGATCTTCAGCTTTGACAAGGAACCTAAAAGTTTACTAGAGATTATTATGCTAAACCACGTATTGAAAGTTTGGACTGTCCTGGTCTTGCATCTGAAGGAGATTTGCTGAGGGGGATGGGATAGGCTGCTGTTTGTCCTGCAGTAGAATGTCTGAATGCTTTCTATTAGTTAAGCTGAGGCAAAAAGACTAAACCAAGAATAAACTAAGTTTCTTCTAGATTTCTATAGGTACCTTTCAAGAGGGACCATTGACAGTAAAACCAAGAGTCTACTGGCAGACGTACGGACAATTAGGTTGTCATTTATTTGTTTCACATATTCAGTTTTGCTATTATTGACGGAATTAGAGAGCCATCTTTGCACACGTACCTTTTCAATCTAGTCTGAATGTTTACTTGTGACAAATTCCTACAAGTGCTGTCCTATAAAGGGTCTCAAACTTTGACTTGTCTTGCCAAACTGCTCTTGAGAAAGGCAGGGGCGATGGTGAATTCCACCCTCTGCTTTAGGGTTTAGAGGATACCCCTTGCCTTCATCAGTCTTTGTGGAATGTTGAAATGTCCCATCCACTGAAGAGGTGCTATTTGATGGGAGACTCAGAGGCGGAGGAGTGGTCGAGGCCGGGGAAGAGTTTCAGGTGGAGGGCAGAGCAGGGGGCTGGCAGGACGTCAGAGGACTGGAGGAGTCTTCACCCCCAGGGCCCTCCCATGTCACTGCCTGGGACTGGCTACATCCCTTGACGAAGGGATCCATAGGCTGACCCTATTCTGCAGGTGCAGCTCTCTCCAGTCCTGGGGATAGTAGCTCCCACTGTTCTTGCCCGGGTGTTTCACCCTCTGTGTTGACTTCCTGGAGTCCCGGTCAGGCCCTTGCAAGCACTATTCAACTCTCTCAATGGCCCTACTGGAAGGCATTGACTGCTTCTCCCTGCAACCCTGCCTCATGCAAAGGGATGCTCACAAGTGAAGACACGCCCACTGCAACACAGTTGGATAAAAACGCACGCAAGAAGGAGGACACTGCCACACTCCAGAGGAAGAGGATGAAGTAACCCTGGGTGAGGACCTCAAGCAGCCAGTCAAGGCCCACCTACCTCTCCCGCTCCAGTCTATTTCCACCTACCGCTTCCCTCCGCTCCAGGCCCACCCAACACTTCCGCCCTGTTCAGGCCCGCCCACCACTTCCACCCTGGTCAAAGCCCGCCCACCTCCTCCGCTCAGGTCAGGGCCCATCCACTGCTTCTGTTCCAATCTAGGCCCACCCACCGCCTCCTCTCAGGACAAGGCCCACCCACCCTTCTGCTCCAATTGAGGCCCACACACCACTTCCGCTCCAGCCCAGGCCCACCCATCACTTCCACCCTGGTCAAGGCCCACCCACCTCCCACTCAGATCAGGGCCCACCCACCCTTCTGCTCCTCTCAAGGCCCACCCACTGCTTCCGCCCTATCAAGGCCCACCCGCTGCTTCTGCTCCAATCTAGGTCCACCCTCCACTTGGTCAGCTCTCCTGCTGAGCCCACCTGTAGACAATGGGTGTGCACTGATGTACTCTCTGGCGCCCAGCCTCTTCCCTTGCCTGCAGTCAGTGCAGAATGACGTGGTAAAATAAAGGTTGAGAGAAGGTGTGAACTGATGTTTTATCTTCCCTACTGTTAAAGTATGATTTTCTTTTCTTTTTTTCTGTTCCAGAAAATTTGAAAACACTAATTAACAAGAAGAAGGGAAAGAATCAATCTGACCCCAACACTGGAACAAATAGTGAGTATTTTGGCATTATTCTCTTTAGTCTTTTTTTTTAATGAAAATCCTGGAGATTTCCCCTACATAATTATGCTTTTTTTTTTTAAACACCTTTTTTCTTTGAATAGTTTTAGATTTACGAGAAATTGTGGAAATGGCACAGGGAGTTCCCATATATCCCTGCCCCCTACACACACATCCACAGTTTCCCCTATTACATTTGTTACGATTAATGAAAAAGGATACATTATTAACTAAAGTCCATACTTTGTTTGGATTTTCTTGGTTTTAACCCAAAGTCTTTTTCTTTTTTTTTTTCCTTTTTGGTCTCAGGATCCCATGCAGACATTTAGTCTCTTTAGCCTCCTCTGGGCTGTGACATTTTCTGATTCTCCTTTGATGACCTTGAGAGTTGTGAGAGAGCCTGGTCAGTTATTTCATAAAATGTCCCTCAAGGTGGGCTGTCTGAAGTTTTTCTCATGATTAGCCTGAGGCTATGGGTTTGGTGGAATAACATTTTTTTAAAAAGTCCTTGTTTAAACATCTGTTATGAAGGGAGGGGACAAGAGCCAAGAACTTTAGGGGACAGCAGGGGAGGGAACATGTTGCTATACTTTGCCTCCACTCAGTCAGTGAGCGTGGCCCAAGGACCATCTGAAAAGAGTGATGCCTTCCAGATTTTTCCCACCTCTGTGGTACAATCTTCACTATCTGTCAGAATGCAGTTTGAAACTCAAATCCCATCTGGACACTTCCTGGCTGACACACTACTGGGGTCCCTGTGGTCCCTGGAACGAGTACAAACACTTCAGCTGAGCTTTTAAAGCCCTCTTCTGGCTCCAAATGTTCCTTACCCGTGCTCTCAGTTTGAGACAAGAATTAGGATGCAAGCGATTGATTTGGGGTGGGAGTAATGATCCCAGAAAGAATCTAGGACTCAGAGCAAGACAGGTGGCTGCACAGGGAACATTCAGGGGTGGTCCTAGCCCACTGGGCCACCAACACCTGTCAAGTGGCCTCTGTGGCTTGAACATTGTAAACAGACCTCTCAAAGGTGAGGGAGGTCAGGTCATTTCTCCTACTCATTACGCCCTTGCTGTAGCTGCTCTCCAATCATTTCTACTGTTCCTAGTTATAATGTCCTAGAGTGTGCATGTGCACTATATCACACACACACACACACGCACACGCACACGCACATACATACACACACATACAGCAAACCCCAGCACACCTCCTTTGTGTGGTGAACCATTGTGAATGGGTCACCCTTCTGAATACTGGGTTCAGTGTAGGTTACCACAAATTCAGGTTCAGGGGACTTTATGTAACAAAATAAACTGAACATTGATAGAGTGAAATGTCTTTCTTTAAAAGGCTTGAAATGGCCCAATAAAATGAGACTGCAGGGTCCTAAAGAAAGAGAGAGGAAAGGGTTTCCCTGTGTTTGTTGATGAATTGAGCTGTGGGACCCTGATTAGGGTGGATGGGCCTTTTTTCTCTTTTCTCTTTTGCGTTCTTGTCTTCTTTCTTTGTTCGGTAAGAATAAACAGTGCTGAGAGGTTTCCACACCAATAACTCTTCTACCAGATGGATTCTGATAGAATGTCAGCTCGAAGCAGGGCTTGTTGGTGGGAAGTGCTGGGGGTAGAATGGGAGCATTCTGGCCCTTGTCCTTTCACTCAGTCCCACCTGTGCAGTTATGTGTCCCTCAGGTCCTCAATCCTGTAGAGAAGCCAGGTCACAGTCAGGTGGGTGACTGTCACACCCGCCGCCCCCGCCCACCTGTCTGCATGTGCTATGCTTCCCTCCGTACTGCTGTGAGGGTGAAGGGGGCATAGCCAAAGCTGGCAGCCTGCACCCAGCCTCGGGAGGGCTGGCGAGCCCCGGTTCAAGAAGGCCCGCTTCCACATGCCGTGGGGGAGTCCCTGGGTCTTGGTCTCAGAGGCATCTCTGGCATAAAATGGCCCAAAGGACCCTGCAGGCCCTGTCCAGGCCTCCTCTTCCTCTTGTCTTCTGCAGCTCTGAAAGTGACCTGAGTCCATCTGGGGACCACTCTCAGGACTTTCCCTATTAAACGGCTCCATCCAGCCACTGGTAAGTGTGGATGGTGTGGCGTGGTGGCTCAAGTCTGTAGTCCCAGCACTTTGGGAGGCTGAGGCAGGAAGATCACTTGAGCTCAGGAGTTTGAGATCAACCTAAGCAACACAGTGGGTCTCCATCAGTATAAAAAATATAAATTAGCCAGGCATGGTGGCACACATCTGTAGTCCCAGCTACTAGGGTGGCTGAGGCAGAAGGATTGGCCTTTCAATGTCTAGGGTGGCTATTTGACTCAGTTCTGCCCAATGGGACATAAGTAGCTTGTTTCTGAAGACTGCTGCCCCCACCCCCATCTCCACCCCCCCCACAAGGGAGAGACATTCAAAGAGAGGAGGTCTCTTTCCTTCCCTCCTTACTTGGACACCGTCAGAATGGGGGATGCTCTGAGCCTTGCAATGGGGAACACAATGGGGAGGGGACAGTCCCCAGGCTCCTGGGCTCCCAGTCCGGCGTGAGAGACAGAGACCAGCAGTGATTACAATCTAGGGTGAGCCCCTGTTGGGGAGTGCTGCAGGGGAAACCAGGTCCTTTTGGGGGGCCAGGTTCATGCAGGAAGAGAAAGCAGGGAGAGAGAAGTGTCGGGCCAAGGGCACAGCCTGAACAGAACGGCATCAAACAAGGGGGCTTCCTGGGGCAGAGCTGCACCAGACGATGACAAGGGTGTTGTCTAGGGAGACGTGCTAAGAAGTGAAGCTGCAAACAAGGAGTGTTTCCATGAGAGAGACAAGGGCGTTGTTTGGGCATCTGTCCTTCCAAAGCTCAGGCTGTAATATGACCCCAGAGCTAGAGGTGGGACCTAGCAGGAGGGGCTAGGTTGTGGGCAGATCCCTCATGAGTGGCATGGTGACATCTCATGGTCGGCAGTGGGTTCTCACTCCAGGAGTCCACACGGGAGCTGGCAGGTTAAGAGCCTGGGTCGTGCCTCCTTTCTCTGGCTTCCTCTCTCGCCATGTGACACGCCTGCTCCCTCTCTGTCTTCTGCCATGATTGTGGCTTCCTGCGGCTTCTCCAGAGACCAAGCAGATGCTGGCACTGTGCAGATCCATGAGCCACACGAACCCTCGTCCCTTTGTGAAGTCCCCAACCCCAGGCATACCCTTATAGCAATGCCGACTGAGCTGACACCCCCTACTCCCTCAGAATCCCATCTTGCCATGATCTCTCATTTCACCTGCACACTAGCCGTGTCTGTCACAGCCACAACACTGGAATCTTTTAGGTGGGCCCATGTGCACTTGTTTGAATTTTGAAGTCTCACTCCGAACTGCTCCTTCTGAAAACTCTAAGGTGAAAGGTCTAAGGAAACAAAATTTCACTTGAGACATCCTGAAAGGTGTCACTCAAGCACATTCACAGGTCAGAGCATCTGGACCCCAGGTTCACTGTCTCCTGGACATTCCCTGTTTGTCACAAGCTGTCCTGGGGTCGCAGAAGGCAGCCTGGGTCTTCACCCTTGTTTGTGGTGTGGAGAACCTTCTGGCCTTTGATATCAGCCCTGGACTCCTGTTTCCTGCTCTCCATGGTCTTGGGGGATAAGAGGAGGAAGACAAACTCCTCCTGACCTTCCCGCCTGGCCTCTTCCTTGATGAGGAAGGTCAGGCCTTCAGAGCTGGTGGAGGTGAGTGTCAGAACTCGTGGGCCCTCGCTGGAGCTGACCGTTCAACTCCGGAAGCCGCGAACCCTCTAGCCTCGCTAGGCTCTCCTGAAGTCATGGGCAGGCAAGATCCACAGAAGAAAGAGTCCCCTGGACACTGTTGACAACTGGAAGATGGAACGCCCAAGACAGCAGTGGCACCGACCAGGCCAGGCCATGGTCGCCAAGCCCTTTCCCATGCCAAGTTGTGGCCAAGGAGGCTGGAGGGTCACAGAGCTTTCCAAAGGGAACAAAGGGCCTGGGACAGCTTGACCGGGTCCTCCCCCAGGACACTGGCTGTTTCCCTTTCCTTCCCACGGAGCAGGAAGGTGGACGCCGGCAAGTGGAAACATTGGACTGCCCTTGTCCGGCATTTGCCACTTGGAGCTCGGTTTTTGCTAACTCTGGAAATCCCAGAAGAGAGGGGTGTTTTGTCAAGACATTAAAAAAGTTATTTTTGAAGGGAAACAAGACAGGCTATTCACGAACAGCGGGGAAGCACGCCTGTTGGGGGCCCCGGGTTCCCGCCGCGCCCATTAATTTGATTTAATGAGATGATGAGGCTGACTCGGGCATCCCTCCTCGGCCTGGCCTCCACCTCGGAGAGGGCGTCAACATGGGGAGCAGCCACTGCTTTGAAGCTCTGTTTTGTTTTTCTTTCCCCCCACCCCCTGCCAATTAACACCAGGAGAATGACATCTGGGTGCAGCCTGATGACTGCCAGTGAGGGCCTTCTTCAGCCCCCAGGATGAGGGGAGGTGGTGGGACTGGAGTTGGGGGCTGCAGGCCCAGAAGGTGCCAGGCGTGCCACTCCTACGAGCGTCTGACATCTGAGCTTGAGCCTTGGCCACCTGGCGCCACAGGATTCTTCACCCAAGCACCTTTGTAACTGCTGGTCCAGCAGTCAGGAATGCTCTCCCTCCAGAACTCTGCATGGCTGCTGTGTTTCTGTAACTCAGATCTGGGCTCAGATGGTATCTCTCCACAGGCCTTCCCTGACTCCCACATCTGAAAAGTCTCTCCGAAATGGGTCCTCTTCCATCCCCAGTACGTACAGTGGCACCAAGCTCACAGTGGGAGCTTCATAAGCATCCACTGAGTGAATGAATGAATAAGCAGTACTGAGTGCACCTGTGCATGTGACACACCAGGCTTTCTGTTAGATTTTACACACACACACACACACACACACATGCACTTGCACTCACGTGCACATGCACACACACATATGCACACACAGATGGGCAAATGTGTCTATGTATTTACCTATTTGCTCAATTGACCTTCACTACCATCTTTAAAGAAAGAATCATAAAGCCCCTTTCACAGATGGGAGAACTGAGCTCAGACAGGTCATGTGACTTGTCAGTGTCACAGCTGGGGAGTCAGGTTTGAAGTTGGAGCTTCCCCACCCTCCCTTCTGAGCACCGAACCCCTCCCCAGCACAGGGGCTGTGGTAGTTCACCTCCGCCTGCCTAGGCACGGCCAAGTCTGGGGAGTCCAGGACCCCTCACCAGCTGTGTCAGCCCGGGCAGGCATCTCACAGGTGGAGGCGGGCTCCTCAGGGGTGCCCACTGCACACCGCCCTGCAGAAGCCTGGCAGCTGGCCTCCTGCTGTGACAATGCTTCATCCTGCACCCACCCCATTGCATCATGTGGTCCTGGGCTTTTGTCAGGGAGGAGAGCCCTGGACTTGCTCCACGATAACCATCATGTCGATGGTTACATTTGTAACAACCCGTGCAACCCATACACACACATAGGCACACGCACATAGGCACATGCACACACATACATACGCGTACACACTACAAACGTGCTCACACGATGCACTCATATGCACACACAAACACATACGTGCATATATACTCAAACTACACACATGCACATGTATACATGCAGACACACATACACAAACACACACATGTATACACATACAGACATGCACCGACACAATACATATGCACGCATTCTTACACATATCCACACAATACATATGCACACACATGCACACACATATTCAAATACGCCCACATTCACCTCTAGACTCACCGAAGGGACACGAGTGTCGAGTGTCCCCATCTCACACTTGTGAGCAGGGAATCTAGACCCTGGGGTCTGACCCTGACATCTCCTCTCCGGGCATCTTTCCACTGTGGTCATAAACTTTCACCATCACGAGCCTGAAGGAAGTGTGAGGGCTGAGGATGCAGTGTCCCCGGCACACAGGGAGCTGGGTGGGTGTTCTGTGGCTGTCCTTATCAGCTGCGGACGCGGACTCTAGATTAGAAGGTGCATCCTGATTGAAGCTCACGGGTGCGTGCACCTGAGGATGGTGTGTGGTCCAGGAATGTCCAGGGCTTCCCTCCTCACCAGTTGGGCAACGAGGCCACTCACCCTGGCCCTGACATCATGGTATCCTTGTCCACGAGAGGCGTGTGATGACTGACCTCCTGCAGTGCCAGAGGATTCACCCAGATGGCACTCAAGGCGCTGATTCATGGCGACACTTGGTAGATGCGGGTCCATCTCGCCATGGTTTCCTTCCAGGTGAACCATGGTCCACCAGCTGGTTTCCCCCGTCTCACCTAAGCCCCAAGAGCATTCTCCTCACAGGTACAGCCAGAACCTGGGAGACTCCGGGGCACCCACGCATGTCACTTACGGTGTTGAGCCACTGAGCTCCACGTCCCATGGGTTCAAGAGGCAGCAGTCAGGATGCCCCATAGGCTCTCCAGTCCTTGACTGGGAGGCCTTCACCACAGGGTGGATGGAAAGGGAACAGGAATGAGAAAAGGCCCTTTCCTTTGTGTTTATCAGGGTCACAGATGCCAAATGCCCCCACTGCCTGACCCAAAGGGAGGCCTTTTGCCCTCACCCCACTCTCCAGGTCCCCTTGCTCTGCCAAGAAGCTCAGCTCAGGTTCTGGCATTTGTGGGTGGTCCCAGTCGACAATTCCAGGATTCTAGCCATGGCTGGGACCTTAGGCTTCGTTTGCAGAGAAACAAATTGGAGAAAAATCATGTTTCCAGTTGCTTCTGCTCCCCTAACTCTGTCTCTTGGGACTGCAAGGCTGCTCAGGATTCAACGAACAAAGGCATCACTGTCTCCCGGGCTTTAGGAAATCATCTGTCAATGATGCTTCCTGTTCTGATCAATTTTTGAGCAGGACACGCCCTCCCAGTTCCGTTGCCGTCAGCACCCGTGATGCTCCCAATCTGCTTTGCCGGACACTCCGTCAGCACCTCTCTGCCCGCAGCTGTATCTGGTGCCCTTGGGTCACCCCTCCTCCCATTTGGGGGAATGAATGAATTTCCAGTGGACGGCGGCAGGCCCCTAAAGTGCGAGAAGCCATCCTTGTGTCATGTGTGCCGGTGGGATAATTCAGTGCTGGTTACAATGGTGACAGTGGAGAGTGACAGTGGAACAGGGACTGCCTGGGGGTCCAGATGGGGGCATGCGAGTGAGCCAAGGGGGCCAGGGCAGGGACAATCAGGGACTCGCTGTGTGATGCACTAACCGTGGGGCCCTCTTTGGGGCCACTCAACCACTTTGGGCCTCAACATCTCCATCTGTGAAGTGTGCATAAGCACAGGGCTGCTATGAAAGCCTGGAGGCTCAGATACCAAAGGAGGGTGGGGCCAGCCTGCACGACCCTGGTGCATGGCAGTGACTTTCAGAGCTTTGCAACTTGCCCACCACATATGTCCAGATGGCACTTCTTGGCACTCCTGAAAACCAGCGTGTGGCCCTTTGTGACTGGCTTCTTTCACTCAGCGCCGTGTCTTCGAGGTCCTCCATGTTGCAGCAGGTGTCAGAGTACCTTGGTTCCTTTTTCGGCTGAGTAATGACCCACTGTATGGGTGGACCATGTTTTGTTCATCCTCGATGGATATTTAGGCTGCGTCCACTTTTGGCCATTGCGAACAAGCTGCTGTCAACATTCACTTACACGTTTTTGTGTAGCCATGTGTTTCTGTTTCTCCAGGGTAGACACCTGGGAGCCAAATTGCTCAGTCTGAGGGGAACCCTAGGTTTAGCAGTTTGAAGAACTTCCAAAGTGGCTGCACCAATTCATATTCCCAAGTGCTTATCTTTTGTTGGTGATTTGCCCTCTTTTCTCCTTTTCTGTGTCTTCTAAATGGCTTGCAGTACTCACACACTCTTTATGATTTTTCTCTGAAGGTGAGAGGTGTTCTCACAAAGCAGGTGGCTGGGATGATGAGCCACACCTGGTCCTGCCTCTTGGGATGCTCTGGGACTATGGAAGTGGCCTCACTTTCTGAGGTGACCAGACTCTTCCAGAGGAGGGACACTGTGAGGGACAGGGGCTCTGGGTGGGTAGAGCATGATGGTGCACTTGGAAGGGCTCTCAGCTCAGTGGGTGTCTGTGTTGACCACAGGCCCTAGCTCCAGGGGAGATTGTTTTCAGTCCAGCCTAAGTTGCTGTTGTAAAAATGAGACTCCATTTACAAGTGGAGAAAGGGGCTCCCTTGCCCTCACTGCATCTGTCGTCCCACCTCCAGCACCTGGGCAGCATGCATAGTGGGTGCCCCGAGTCACAGGGGGACACCACTGCTGATCACTTCAATGTCTTTATGGTCATGTATGTGCATTCATAGTTAAGGGCCTGGGCCCAAGATGGAGTCCAATGGCGGTTCCTGGCCCCGTGTCTGCTGGTGGAGATAGGTGGGAGCCTAGGTGGGCACCCATTCCTGAAGTCAGACTCCAGTCAGACTCATCAAGGCTGATTTGGGGAGAGGCTCCCAGAGGCCTCGCACTCTCATTTCATCCACAACTGACTAGATGTTTTTGACTCATATTGAAAACAGGCTTTCTCTACTCCCCCAAATGCACATCTCCCTTGTGTTTTTGGTTTAAAGGGACCCAATGCTTTTATTCGAGGGACATCCCATGTGGACATTTGAATTCTCAAATTCCAGAGCTCTGAAGACTTCAGAAGGTCACCCAGCTCAGATCGGTCCTTCCCTTGTCCAGGCAGGTCATGGTACTATGGTGGGAATGACCCTCCAGGCAAGTTACCAAAGCTCTTTCTCTAAGCCTCCTTATCTGTAAACCTGGGCAGAATAACAAAACCCGCTCAGAAGGTCGTCCTGAGGATTAAACAAGATACGCGTGTAATGTTCTTAGTGCCACGCCAGGCGCTTTGTAAATATCCAGTCAATGGCAGTACTATTACTGTCTCCGTCATCTTCTGCCCACAGTGTTTTCTTTGTTTCCACAGCACCTCATGAGCCAGTCAAGTCTGCAGTTGGCCACAAAGGAAAGCTTCCCTCTGATCTGTTGCAACAGCAGACACAGAGCTTGCAGAGCTCTGGGCTCATTCTAGACTGGCAAGTACGGCGCTCACCTTCTACAGGGGTGAGGCTGAGGCTGGGGCAGCCAGGTGGAGCCTCTACCCCATGATGCCACGCCCTCTAGTGGAGGGAGGAGATGTCTGATCCCAGGTGTGCAAGGATGCAGGTGAGCCGGTATGTTCTGCAAGACAGGTGAATTTTCATGCCTTCAATTCAATTCTCCTGAAACATAACCAGAAGTAATCAGAGTCACAGACACTGCAATACAATACAATACATGCAGTGTGATGCAATACAATGCAATGTGATGCAATACAATACAACACAATGTAATGCAATACAATGCAATGTGATGCAATGTAATATATTACAATACAACACAACACAATGCAATACAATATAATGCAATGCAATGTGATGCAATACAACACAACACAATGCAATGCACTACAATGCAGTGCAATGCAGTACAATACAATACAATGCAATACACAGCACAGTGCAATGCAATACAACACAGTACAACACAGCACAATACAATTCAGTACAATAAATATAATACAATGCAATACAGTACAATGCAATGCAACACATCACAGCACAATACAATACAACTAAATGCAAACAGAAAATGCACCCTGGGTTTGACATCTGAGCTGTGCTTTGGTCCCTGTCTTCTAAAGAACATAAGGAAGGGCGACTGCCGACAGGCTTGGGCTTCTTTCTGAGGCGATGAAAATGTTCTGAAATGCACTGTGCTGACAGTTGCCCAGTTGCACTAACAGAATAAATGCCACTGACACACACACTTTCAATGGGTGAATTGTATGGGACAGAAGTTATATCTCAATAAAGCTGCTTCTAAGAGTTGATTTTTCAAAGTATTTTATTATTTTTACACATTTTCCCCAATGCTCACTTATTACCAAAAACGAGAGACGCACATAATGAAATAGTTTGCAAACTGTTTTTTGAATTGTGAGCTCACATTTGAGCTTCAGATGCATCTTGCAGTTCTCCTCACCAGAGGAAAGGTCCACCCAGAGAGGGAATGGACACTTCTGGTCAAGTTGGGGAGATCAGGCTGATTCTTGGAAGGAGCTGAGAGAAGAAG